>VSDK01021467.1:175423-190423 GCA_009767595.1 Symbiodinium kawagutii
ATTCCTGCTTCTTTCGCATTGAGGTCCATGTTCACAGCCTTTCGATGCTTCACCGGCGAGTGCACCAACGATGTAGGCACCACCACTAGCCCTGCAGGGCCAGGGCGCGCTGACTGTATCGACACAATCACGAAGCCCGAAGCCTCCTTCAGCACTGTATAGACTTCGATTCTTGCTCACAATCCTGGAGATAATCTAGTCGATTCATATTTTGTGGGTTACAGCAACCATCAACCAGTACTATAGACATCACTATGACGTTTCGTGATATGATGCAAGTGTTTTTCTCAGTTTTTTCAACCACCGGCCTGAAGGGGCCGTCACTACTGTCATCAATAACAAGGTCTTCAGAACATGACAATGTCGTCAGTAGTGCATCATGTTTGCATCGGCGCCGTCGATGGCAATTTTTGTGTTTGCTTCAAAAATATTTTTGTAGTTCAGTGGCTCGACTGGATGAGCAAAAAACACAGATCCTTACACTATGGCATCATGGCCGTATACCGGTTCAGAACAGTGTTCGATGGGCACTGCATTTAGCAGCCAGGAAGATAAGGATATCTGGCTATGGGATGCTATGGGTCAATATCCACCAGCCAAAAAAAGGTAGGTGAACGGTGAACATCCCAAGAAAGACTAGTTTGGTGATTGATGGTATGCTCACTATGTTGGCTAGCAAGGTTTTGACCCACAGCCATATCATGTCATATCAGGTTCCATCCACCTTTTGGCCACTTTTCATCCAGTGTTTGAGCTGGTCAGCTGGTCGATCTTTGCACCAAGTGTTGGAAAAAACCGGGTACAACTCAGCAACACCAGAAATGGTTGGAAAAATTCGGGAAAACCCTTTTCAAAATCATTGGATTCAGAAGACTTTTTATGAGGGACCCATTTTGTCAGGGACTGTTTCGTCAGTCTCCCTTTTTCCTGCAACCAAACCACGCAGGATATCCAATGACCTCCATGCTTGCGCAAGAGTTTGGCTTGACGTCACTCGTTTTGTTTCGGGCCACCGCGCCTGTGGGCCAGCAGCGCAAGGTCGTTGGTGCCGTGGTTGGTTTTTCTCCGGAGCACTAAAAATAGATTACGATTCACAACCCTTAATGACCACTGTAAACTCTACCAACCTTTGGTTGTTGGTGTTGTTGTGGTTGTTGTGGTTGTTGTGGTTGTTGTGGTTATAGTCATAGTTGTGTGTGTTCTTGTTATTGTTCTTGTTATTGTTCTTGTTGTTGTTGTTGTTGTTGTTGTTGTTGTTGTTGTTGTTGTTGTTGTTGTTGTTGTTCTTGTTCTTGTTCTTGTTCTTGTTCTTGTTTTTGTTCTTGTTGTTCTTCTTGTTGTTGTTGTTGTTGTTGTTTGCTGTTGTTCTGTTTGTTGCTGCTTGTTTGTTGTTGTCGTTTGTTTGTTGCCCGGGTTTTGGCCAAATTTATCATCGGTTTCGTAGGGTGCCACTAGCTTTGCAAGTACCACATGGAAGCATACGTTCGATATTCCAAGTCGCCAATGGCTTCACTTCTAAAAATGACCAATGCTGGAAGTGGTTCGGCTTATTCGGCTTGCAGAATGATGGATTACTTCAAATAAACCCTTCAAAATTCTGCAGGCTTAGAATTTTCAAGCAGTATCGCGCCGATCAAAAGCGTTGTTGCAGTGTTTTGAAGATGACTTGTTGTGCATTCCTCAGGTTTGTCGCAGGCTACATCGTCAGCTACATGTTGGTCTCGATGGGTGCGGGGCTGGGCTGGTCTGGGGGCAGCTCATGTGTTCTATATGAAATTGTTTACTGACAAAAGACCAACAGGACAACATCCAACAGCCCTGTGTAGCTGCACGTTCTGTACTTGTCTCCAAGGTTGGTTGACTTGGTTCGTTGTTTGGTGGTTTGGTTCGATGTTTGCAGGCTTGGTTAGATAATGGGTGGTGAGATGCTAAGGACTCAGAAGGGCACATGCTTTGCCCCAAAGAAGATGACCAGACCTTGTTTTGTTTGCGGGTCATATGAGTCATATGGCTATGGGTCAATATGAACCAAGCAATAATGGGGGATAATCACCAACAATAATAGGGAAAACAATGGTTAATGATATTGGAACCAGGGGTGCAGGGTTTTGACCCATAGCCATACATGATATCATAGAACCTTCATGTTTTGGATCAATGTTTGGCAACTTTTGCTGCTGCTCTGCTATGACTCTAACTTGCGAAACCTCCAAATTTTGCATAGTTTCGTAGAGGAACTTGGACATTCCGACAGTGGACGACTCCCTATTCAAGATGTTACGGCTAGCCCGGGTCCCGGGCGCTCGCGTGCGATGCTCGCATAAACTTGGTTGTACTATCTAGGCATAGATGACTAGGATGATACCACATTGTACTAGGCATACCTGCGAATCAACCACTACAACTTGAGGATCAATGCCACCTTGCCAGGTCTATCACAAGTGGTGCATGGAACATAGTGGAATCATGAAATGACAATCAACACCCATTAGAATATCAATACTCACATGCTGTGGTTTCTCAAAACAGGGGACCCTTCAAATCATCCTTATCTTATATAGATATATAGTAGAAAAACAACCTTTTTTTTGGCTTGACATGTTTGAGAAACACCATCTGGGCAGTGATGCTTGGACTGCCATCGGTTGATCATTGGGAATCCCTTAATGGAAACCTCCGCCGCGACATGACGAGTTGTGCCATCGCAGGCATCTTCAACGTCATTTTGGCAGCAACTCGGCGCGGCATTGGCACGTCGCACAAGGGACGTGGACTGATGGCCTGATATGGTTGGTTGGTTGATTGTAAGTAGACAGAATGGTGTAACCCCGGTACCAGCTACAATACCCCATGGCCTGATATCATTGCTGGATAGAATGGTGTAAACCAGTAGTCATTGATGGTGATGTCCTTCTTTTTTTCGCATTATTTGTCAGGGGTTCACCAAAGAGTAGCTTGCCGCTCGCTTTCAAGCATACTTTTTGCCATCCCTTTGTGGATGAGAAATGGAATGGTTGAGCAGCGTTGGGTGTAGTCGGAACGACTAAGCAGAAAATTGCGTTTGGGCTGTCCATGCACTGGATATCGTACATCGATCTGCAGTACTACCGTCATAGCCAAGCAGTTGGTTGGAGATTTGTGCCCTCAGTCCCAGCAATATGGGAGCCTGTCACAGCGATTGAATCAAGGATCATCAATGACCATGTTTTCATTAGACATAACGCAAGTTATTGACACATAATTAGTATCAATTGGTTGCGATCAACCACAAGAAACAACTAGTTTGATCATAGCCATAGTGGTGAAGAACGTTTGAACGATTATTGACCATTAGATTTGGATATCAAACAAAAATCAAAAGGCATGATTACCAGTTTTGTGGTGTCACAGCCAGCGGTGACCAGTGCAAAAGTTGCCACTGCTGGAGCAGTCAGCCGGGAAAAAACAGTTTCGGCTTGACTGGGTGCTGATCGAGGAGGTTAACTCCAACGATGAAACAATAAACTTGTGAACATGGGATCCAGCAGCTTGGTTTAAGATTTTTGGTATGAATTAACATAGGTTAACTGATCCCCTTGAGAATTAACACAGCTTAACCGATCCCCTTGAGAGTTAACATAGCTTAACCGATCCCCTTGAGAATTAACATAGCTTCACTGATCCTCTTGAGAATTAACATAGCTTCACCGATCCTCTTGACCATCAACTGATTAAAAAAGCAGCTTTGTTTAAGACTCTGTGGGGAATCCATGTCCAGAAGATACGACAACCCCCCCGTGGGGTGGTTCGAGGCTACCATTGTTTCATGGAGGATCCAGCGGCCAAAGACTGGGTCAGTCTGATGGCGCTGCTTGGGACACCGATCAGATCTAAGCAGCATCTCACAAGCTTATCCCCAGATCTGTAGAAGTATCGTGAATTGTCTATAGAGTCTGTAGTAGCCAAACTATGTCACAAGGTCTCGCAAGGTAGAGGCCGAACTAAGAAGCTATGTATCAAAGAGGATGGTTTTTGGGGGTACCCCTACTATGGCTTGAGAAACACCCATGGTGTTTATACATGTTTATACCTCCAACCGCTAAAGTTCCCTTAAAATTATCTCATTCTTAAGCCATTTGAGGTAAACCCATTATCAGCACTAATATATTCACTGAGCAACGCCCAGCCGCTGATCTCGGACCCAGGTGTACGTGGACATCACGATGAAAGCTGCCAAGGCACCAGGGGGGTTCCAGCTGGTCACGGGTGCCGTTTGGTGCTGGTTGATGCAAGGACTTCATCGTGGCCGGCAATGACACATGGAATGATGGTATTTGATCCATGGATATCCATGTTCCCCGATATGAACAAAGGGTTGGTTGGTCGACTCACGTTTTTCATGGGGGTTGAAACCACCAACCAGAATGATAGTAAAATGTTGTAAATGTAAATATATATATATATAAATATTATATATGTATATGTAATTGACCATGGTTAATATAGCGGTTGATCAGAATGCTTAATCACAATGCCGCTTCGCATGATGAAATTTGCTGCTGTGCAAAAGTCTCGGATGGAAACCAGTTGGCAAATGTCTCACGATTTCATGAGCTCCCGGGTCAGGTTGACCTAAAACCTCGGCAAGTTTATCGTCAGCTGCCAGCCGTTGAACGGAAATATTTTTTGAGGTGCACGATTTTTCGATGGACATTTCCCAAGCAGTTACCCAGAGTTCCAGCCGTCAAGAAATTGATTTGCAACGAAGGCGAAAGCGGGCTGAAGTTTCAAGTGCTTAATGTGTTCGTGCTCGGCGCTTTTGCCAGCCCACATTTCGAGGGCCAAGAAGATTTGCCTGGTCACCACCTGTTGTTTTTGCCAGCTTGAGAGGCTTTCAGGATCAGTTCCGGCTGCTTGAAGTTAATGCTCAGCAGGTCCAAGCAACGTTATGCCAGGGTGCCTTGGTTTGCTCAAGACAGACGACCCTAAACCTCCATCTCATCCGTTGCGCATGGCGGCGACGGCTGGACGGATTTGGAGAGGCATCCGGATGGCTCAGTATAGAGCATTTTCCTGAGGGGAATCACGGCTTCTGAGGTTTACTCGATGTGCTTGGGCTAAGGATTTCCGCCAAGGTATACACCCCTAATTCCGGCAGGCGCATCGTGCTGGCCGACTTTGCAGTGAAGCATCCATCATGGATCAATTAACTTCCAAGCTTGGCTACCTGGATTGTTGCCAACGGTCGCGTCCAGCGATGGTTCAGCAAGGTTCCGCAGATGAACCATGATGAACCATGATGAACCATCTGAGAGGTATCCAAGTGACCCAAGAGGAACCAAGCATTCCTTGATCCTAAAGTCTTGATCTCTTAGAGATATTCCACATTTCAAGTGCTGCGAGGGTATTTCCAATGCAGTCACAGGAAGTTGCCCCTACATAGAACCAATTGTTCGCAACCATTAAAGTAAGCACTGGTAAGGCAAACAATATCAAGAATGCTGCCGCAGGCCTTCCATCTACCAATTGTTTTTTGAGTCGTTTTTGCTTTTCAGGTCGTTTGGGCGGTTTGCAGTTGCCGTTTGCGCTCAAAACTGGGTGAACAAAAAGCGCTGCAAGGTCCAGGTTCGGTGTGAATATTGAGCAACTGGTGACTTCCTCTTAAGCACCGGAAAGATATAATCACCAGCCGATATCAAGCAATTCAGCAACTAGAGCTATTTAAGATCCTTGCATCCAACAGGGCGTTTGGGGGTGATAGTTTTACATTGGGCTCCAGTTCGGGATAGTTCGGCAGAGCTGGTCAACCATTAGCCATCATACATGATTGACACTATTAGCATCGTCAACCATCGTTGAATCATCAACTTACCTCAGCCAACATGAGCCAACCTGAGCCAACCTGAACCACTATCATCCCAATTAATTAATTAAACCATTCACCATCAACGGACAACAAGAATAGCCGTCCATAATCACCAACAAGACTTCTTCTTTCTTAGATGCGCATCCCGGCTCAGAGGTTACATTCGCCATGGTTGTAGGGGTTATTTCAGCAACCGTCAAGGTTAAGTGTTCATCAAGCCACAGGGGTCCCCCTAAATCGTCTATGAACTACTTGCAAGTTATGGTCATAGGGCAGTGGGTCAGAACCCTGAACCCCTGGTTCCCTTATCATGAACCATTGTTTTCCCACTATTATTGTTGGTTATTACTACCCTTTATTATTGGTTGGTCAATATTGACCCATAGCCATAGTACTAAGCCAGCCATTTTTCGGGGTCCGGGCTAGGTCAAACCCACCAGCCATGGGGCATCACCCCCAGCTGCCCCAGCTGCCCAGGAAAACGAAGCCACTACGGCAGAGCAATACGCTCGGGAATCCATTCGCGTGGCGCGCACCACACGTGCCCTGCAATGGAAAGGGCAGTTGTGAAGGTCTGGGTGTCCGTGGAGCCAGCAATGGGTAGATTTATGGTGGATAATGATGCGCAATGGTTGATAATGATGCGCATATGCTTGATGATTAAGCATAGACGCATAGATGATGCTCAGAAATGGGTTATGATGGTTGGTAATGGTAAACAAATGATCAACAAAGGCTCATGATTGGTTCGTAGACGTTGAATAATGGTTGATGCTGGCCCGTGGTGGCTGAGAATGATTACACCTTCAACGATTTTATAGCTACTGTTAGCAAGGGCTGCCGAGGAATTGGAATCCTTCACCGGAATCTTGGAGGGAAGAAGGAACTACAGAAGGAGATCATCAACTGAATCATGAGATGCCCAGCTCACTGCTACTCCCCCACGTTTTTCCGAGAGTTGAGCCGAATGGACAACCGTTGCAGCATGGCTCACCATCTTTTGAGACCGGGGAGCTATGGCCACCACAATAGCTGCGTCCATTGTTTGTTGATGAGCAGCAGTGAACTTTCTGCTGGCTCTATCCTTAGTGAAAGCTGTGCAGTGATTACATGTGGCTGCTTCTGTATATGGTGGTTTCTCAAAGTAGGGGACCCCAAAAGCATCCTATATCAATCATTGATAGTACCATCCATTTTGGGGGGGTCCCTATGACTTGAGAACACCCATACCCTTCGCAGATTCTCCTTATCACTGGCATCCTGTCCCTGCTCACTGCTTACTCCATGCTCAGCCGTTTATTCGTCGCCAATCGTGCCTGAGATGCAGCTCCCAAACCTACCATGGCAACACTAAGCACCACCTGCTCAGAAAGGACTTGCTGACGGTTTTTCACAAGTACTATCACTGGGATGCTGCTGAAATGGCAGCAGCATGTGGGATGTGGTTTCGCTCCACCAAACAAAGGTGCCATGTTGAAAGTAGACCATCAATGACCAGCATTCATTAATCAAACATATCCACTATCAGCATGAACCCATCAATTCATCATCACGAACCATGAATCAACCATGATTGGCCATTGTCAATTTGATTGATCTTATTGGATGCTTCCACTGCTGTTCAACTGCCGTCTTTGAATGGCGTTTGTTGGGTCAGTTGGTGAAGAAATCCTTGGTTGGGTGCCTATGTCCCCTGGAATCCCCTAAAGATTTGGGGTGTACTGCATGGAGATACTTGTGAAACACTACTTGGATTATATTTCTCAAACACTAATATCCAAGTATTAGTGCTACAAATGAACACTAATGATCCATATTAGTGATGATTATACTTCAAACATTGGATTTGATTTCTGATTTCAAGTCATCTTGGGGATCTTGTTGACCCAAACTAACGATCCCCGAAGCGACAGCGCTCTTTTGCTGTGTGTCAGGCCACGACACTGCCCGCCATGACCTCCCCAGATCCCCAGATCGGATCCCCCGCCGCTCCTGCCATGCTTTGCATTGAGGTGAATTGCTGAAAAAGTTTGCTGCAGCGTATCGCATTTTCCAAGAATTGGAAGAAGAGGCGGAGCTTGGGCCAGGGGGCTGGATGAGTTTAAGCGCTCAGGATAGGCTGGTATGCAGACAAGATGGGCCCAGTGGGAAGGTATGTTCCAGTAAGCTGGAAGGTTTATTGCTGTTCAGTAGCCAGCCAGAGTCGCAACCGCTATCATTCCTTACGATCTGGCAGCGAAAAATACACTGCTGGGAGGGTTGTCTGCTCATAGTGGTGGTTCCAACATTTTGTTCCCTCAAATCTTTGGGAGTCTTTGGGATGGTTGTTCCATTGACTGTAACACTTTGCGGCCACGCTTGGAACCACCAACCAGACACCATCAGACACCTCCATAGACGCCTCCTACGAGCGACGACTAGTGGCAAGGTCTGGAGCTTCCATAGAGATGCCACATTGATGGCCTGGTCACTGCAGTCAGCGGTTCCATTTTTTTTGGCATCAACCACCGCCATGGGTCATAGGAGCAACGGGCCATGATTCATACGAGTTCATACGTCTTTTCAAGGCAACATGCTGGATTTATCATGGTGATTGGATTGATCTAGATGGATAGTTTATAAATCACCTATACCTATAGAGTGTAGCGCGGCTCCAGGCACATAGGTAGGAATCAAAAAGGGCTTCCGTACCAAATGGCCACATGTGTTTGTGATTTTTGGCACGCAATGGCGGCATGTTGGGAAAGAAGGTATGTGCCTGGTCATGCCAACATGCCTACAGTCAGAGAGCCATCTTATGCACCCCCATGAACCACCATTTTCGGAGATATGCCATGGCATTAGACGTTGCTACGGCTGACCTGCTTCATTGCATTTTCCGGATGATGATTGGATACGTATATGTGGATTTGTGCCCTGGGATTATGATAATGTCTTTGCGATTTGCTTCCTGATTCTTGCGCATGTTTTCTGGCTCAGGAGGCAAGACTTAAGAACCAACCGATTATCGGTTGGTCTAGACATGCAGAAGCACTATCATAGCTATAGGTGATTGCCGCGTCTATCACAGTGGCTGAATGTGTTGTCGTTGCTTGTGATTTCTGGAGCGTGAAGCACCATTCACAAGGGGGTTATCACACTTCGGCGGAAAGTATTCCAAACACCTAAATTCATTTTACTTTCACTGCCAGATCGCTACTCAATGCCTTTGAAACATGAGGGTTCCTCTCACAATCACGAGTTCCCCTAACATGGGCCAAAAATTGTCACAATATGCCAAAACTTGCACCTTTCATTCGTTTTCCAAATCTTAGCTGCCAAATCCTCTCCTGTAATTTCCAGACCTTGGTTCCCGAATCATACTTGCAGATCACCATTCAAGATTGACACCCACTGGCTACCCTCTCGCGAAAGCACTTCACGACATGGGGTTACTCCGATCTGCCAGGGGGAAAGGCGATTGGAGCGTCTGGAATTCCGAGCGGGAACCACCATCTTCACTGATGATGATGTGCCGCTGGGAAGGGATAGGGTGGGGAAAGTCACTGGCTGTTTTGGAGGATGTTGAAGGGCTTACAACACCGCAAGATTCCATCAACACTAGCAAGATCAACACCACAACGTGAACGCGCGCACATGGCATGGAAAATTACAAGGCATTTCTACCTGGTATGGTGTTGAATTAGGTGTCATGATACAGGTTACTACCATTTTCTTTCATTTACTATTCATAAATGTCAATGATTATCATATATGTATTTATACCTGCTATTGGTCCTAATTTTTGCCAAATTCATGATGTCAACAACCGCTCATCAAGTGCACCGGAGTCAAAGTGTCCAACGCCGCCAGTGCTGCAACCTACAAAGAGATCCCGAAACCAAAGTAGACTGTAAATGGCGTCCAATAATTTGGGATCCACCAACAATATTGATCAATGGATAGCAATATGTCCAACTGTAAATGGAAACTATTATGATCAGCCAACCATTTGTTAATGATTTGGGGTTATCACCAACAGGAATGATTACATACGGACTTGTTGGTGGTTTGATTGACATGTTTTGCTTTTCCTAGTGACTATTAACAATGGTTGGTTGATTATTTATCTATTTTAATAGGGGCGGTTCAATCAAAAACCAGCAATGAGAAACCAAAGGGGTGATGGATATTGATGGTTCATGACCCACAAACAAGGGTTGATATATAGGAAGACTAGCCGATGAACTTCCCTGCATATTGTTTTTTTCTATTGGACTTCCCTAATGGATGATGTTTTTGTATTGATAATATCAACATCCGATACGATGATCATCATTGCTATGGGCAGGATTCTCCAGCAAAGGAAAAGATGCAGATTGGCGTAATCAATCGAGAGAAAGTACAATAAGCACTACTGAATCATAATCCATCGCTACATTCTGCATGTTTGTTCTTCTAGCAAATGGTTGGATATTCACAAAAGTGTCTCAACACCTGTGAAAGCTCCTTGAAATGCTTGGTCGACATCGCAACTTTCTGGATACCCTGTGACTTTGGTGGTGAGGTTCTCCAGAACTTGAGTTTGCTGTTTCACAAGCATCCAACGATCATGGTTTTGGGTCATGCATATCACCCAGACAGCCAATGATATGTTTCTCGATGTTTGGGTGATATGCATGTTTGGTTCCAAAAGATGATTTCTCGTTCAAAGTGTTCATCTTTTGGAACCACCTATCGACTCGAACATCTTTGAAGTTCTAGGCCGGCCGATGATTTGGCGACCAGTTCACTAGTGCACCGGCCCTGTCGTGTAACATGGTGCACCCTTGCCAGGTTCATGACAAGATTGCTGGAGACCCAGCCCTGTTGTGGAGCCTGGTGGGACCATCAAGGACCATTAAGGGACCAACAAATTCTCTCAGCAACACTTGGCAAAGATGGTAAAGTTGATCGGTGATGGCCATTGAGTCAACAGCCAATAGTTGCACGATGATTGATAGATATTGAGAGTCGCAATAAGGATTAATTAGTCTGAACTAATGCATGGTTATTTAATGTTTGTGATTGATATGAGTGGTTCATAGGAATAGTATCATGATGAATGGTTATTGCACGTTGGTGATTGATATGAGTGATTCATAGTGATATTGACGTGATGAATGGTTGTTGAATGTTAGTCATTGATATGAGTGGTTCAGAATTATATCTTAGTGAGGAATGGTTTGAAATGTTAGTGATTGATAGTAGTTTTTCGTAGTGATATCAAAGTGGTGAATGGTTCTTGAATCTTAGTGGTTGCTAAGAGATTGGTTTATAGTGATACTGTATTACATTGATCGATGTTTATTGAATGTTAGTGATTGATATGAGTGGTTCATAGTGATATTGTAGCGATCCATCAATGGTTATTCAATGTTGGCGATTTACATGATTGGTTCATAGTGATTGGTCCATGGTGATATTATAGTCATCAATGGTTGTTGATGTTCCTAATTTATATCACTTGTCATGGCGATTGATAGTGATGATTTGCTGTTGAATGTTGGTGATTGGTATAAGTGGTTCATAATTATAGTGGTATTATAGTGATGAATGGTTCTTCAATGTTAATGGTTGATATGGGTGGTTCATAGCAATAGAATTGCTTTTTCGGATCACAGCCTCTTTGTCTGTGGTGAGAATTTCACACATCCGAGAGCCACTTTTGGGACACAAATGGATGTTAGAACCCATGTCAAAGTCATGTCTGAGGCCATGTTTTAGACCATGTCTGAATCATGGGCCGCTGCCGAAATCCAGGTTGCAACAACCCCATGTACACAGCAGCCCTTTTTTCCCCCTCCATATTTCAATTCCGGCAGGCTAAACATCAGAACTGGCCAACGCAAAAATCACACGGGCGCACCACTTTACCCTTGCTTTGGGAACGTTTTTTCCGCACAATCCCTTGAAATGGAAAAAGGGTCGTTGACCGCAGCCGTCATTAACTTATGCGAGGTTTGTGGTTCTCAAAATCCTTCGTTTTTCGTCTGTTCAGTTTTGGCCCCGACATTGAATGATACTTTGGAAACGTGTATAGGCGAATCAGGAAAGAAATTGCCGGCAAACGCAAGCTCCGGAAGAAAGCAAGACCAATAACAGTTAGATCCAAAAACTGCGCGAACAAGAAAAAACAACAAAAAACGTCGAAAATTATTGGGCGGAACCGTTCCGAACCGTTCCGCACCGTTCCAAACTTACAGCGGCACCGTTCCGCACCGTTCCGCACCGTTCCCGAGCCCCAAAAAACATGCATTTTAGTGTCCGAAGTCATGTTGGAGTTGATGTGCCAAATCAGTCCTGGCCTTCCCGTGGCCCCGTTGCCCCAAGTAGCAAGTAAATAAATGTCCAGCACGCGTGCAAATATTTTGTTGCGACGTGCTGATCTAAGCCTTCTAAGCCTTCGATAAATCTACCGATACCTCAAAAGGGGGCTAACTCAATCACGAGCCAAAAGAGTCGCGTTCAAAGTCTGTTGCGCAGTTGTTGGTTGGTTCCCCAAAGATTTTACCTAAACATCACCTCTAAAATGGCCCTGCTCCCTTGAAAATCTCACGCCTAAACCACCAACCACAAATATGATTACAGCATGAAGTCTAACGCGGCGCCAAATGTCGCCTTTGACATCACCTCTAACATTTATTTGGTGCTTTCGACCACTCCACTGAAACCACCAAATTAACAATGGGATTTCAACACGAAATTCAACATGGCCTCCAACGTCACCTCTAACATCACCTCAACGTCACCTCTGACATAGCTTTGTCCTGGTTTTTCCTGGCTTTGTCTCATAGAGACCCTCCCCACAGAAACCCAAGTAGAAAGAGGCTGCGGTCTGAAATAATAGAATTGTGATTAATTAATTCATGTTCTTGAATATTAGTGATAGGTATGAATGGTTCATGCTAATAAATCGTGATTCATGATTTTGAATGTTAGTGATTGATATTAGTAGTTCATGGTGATATTATAGTGAAACATGGTTATTCAATGTTGGTGATTGGCATGAGTGGTTCATGGCGGTATGATATTGATTAAGGATTGTTGAATCTTAGTGATTTTATATCTTCATAGCGGTATGATATAGATTAATGGTTTTTGAATGTTAGAGATTTATATCAGCAGTTCATTGTGCTCAACATTATTTTCATTGTCTTCCCAGGTGTCAATAGATTTGTGAAATGGACTTCTCCTTTGCGTTCAGAGTGAGTTTTGGGCCCCTGCACTTTGGTGGCCAAGTGGGTCATTCTTCAAGACAAAAAGCCCAATAAGCAAAGAAGCCATGGGCCATGAATGGCTGGCCAACTTATGTGGCCAACAAATGAATGTTCCAAGATCAACAACGTTCATGTAGCCGCATGAGTTCTGACCAACAGCCGCGTGTCGTGCTATGGTCGTCACAGGATCGATGCCACAGACTGAGCGAGCTAGCGATCTGAGGCCATCACCAAAGAGTTGTTCCTTCTTGTCATTCAGGACTGTGGCCCCAGCACGGCCTGGGGAGGCCCGGGGTTATCCCGGGGTTCGTTCCCTTCATCAGATGGTGCGAAGAGATGTCTACCACGCATGCGTGGAAGTCGTGCTAGAGAAAGTTCAGAGGTCACACAGGGCTGGTCCAGGATTCAAGTACTTTGTGGAAGATGAGCAACGATTCACTTATTTTGACTGCTGGTGAAGTGGGAATGTCGGATATATTCGGAATTAGTTGGATATCACATACTGTATGAATTCATATAAATTCATAACAGGCAAACGCTGTGGGATGTAGTACCCACTATGACAGCAGATCCCCAGTAACCAGTGAGCGTAGTACCTACTACAATCATCTACAATCTTAGGAAACAATTGGCGAATATTCATTGCTGGGCATCCATTTTTGAATTTTTTGCATATGTTCACCAATGTGCCAATCTGGAGGAATGCAAAGGAACTGAAAGGGGGCGTTTCACTGTTTGCTTTGTGCAGCCCCAGAAACATTTACTGGTACACCACCCACGGCAGTCAGACATCAATCATTAACTTTCAGCCTCCAGGGATGTGACCATGTTCAGCAGAAACCATCAAGCCAGCGGACATTCAATGCCAACAATATTATGAATCCAAAATAATTGCTCTAAATCATTACGAATCTGAATTGATGAAACACGTTCGCTGCAACCCTGACGTTTGCCCGCCAAGCACCTTGCCGGATGACATGGTCATTATGATGATGATGATGATGATGATGATGATGATGATGAGGAGGAGGAGGAGGAGGAAGATGAGGATGAGGATGAGGATGAGGATGAGGATGACGATGACGATGACGATGATGATGATGATGATGATGATGAGGAGGAGGAGGAGGAGGAGGAGGAAGATGAGGATGAGGATGAGGATGAGGATGAGGATGACGATGAGGATGACCATGACGATGACGATGATGATGATGATGATGATGATGATGATGATGATGATGATGATGATGATGATGATGCTGATGATGATGGTGATGATGGTGATGATGATGATGATGATGATCAGGATGATGGTGATGATGATGATGATGATGATGATGATGATGATGATGATGCTGATGGTGATGGTGATGATGGTGATGATGGTGATGATGATGATGATGATGATGATCAGGATGATGGTGATGATGATGTCGATGTCGATGTCGATGTCGATGTCGATGTCGATGCCGATGTCGATGTCGATGTCGATGTCGATGTCGATGTCGATGATGATGATGATGATGATGATGATGATGATGATGATGATGATGATGATGATGGTGGTGGTGATGGTGCTGATGATGCTGATGATGCTGCTGCTGATGATGATGATATCTTCAATGATGCTGAATTTGATGCTGACAATGGATGAATAAGATCAGGATGCTGAACAGCATGTTTGTCATTGGAAGTCCGTGAGCAGTAGCCAGCACCAGGTCTTTTTTCACTTGTTTGTGGTCTTTCTTGGTGCCTGGTGTCTAAGACGTGTCGGCAGCTTTCTCCTCAGCAACCACCCATATTGACATAGATCATGAAACAAAAAGTTTGGCGGGGCTGGGACATTTGATGATCCTAATATCCTCCGATATATCATCCCCATATTGACAGAGATGATGAAACATTTAGTTTGGCGAG
>VSDK01021467.1:192110-244447 GCA_009767595.1 Symbiodinium kawagutii
TCATCATCATCATCATCATCATCATCGTCATCGTCATCATCATCATCATCATCATCATCATCATCATCATCATCATTTTCTTCTTCATCAGCAGCAGCAGCAACATCATCAGCATTATCATTGTCATCGTCACTTTCATCATCACCGGCATTATCATGATGTATTTTTTCCCTTTTTTGTTTGCGGCAGGTCATTGATGCAGACGGCAGCGGCACGCTTCACATCACCGAGCTTGTTCAGGCCGTGGTTTTGAGCTGCCCATGTCGTTCACGGATCCCTACTGTATCACTTATCGCATGGCTTGGTTCTGGAGATGCTTGTTTCTTTGAGCAGTCACATTGCCACGGACCCACGACCATGTTCAATTCAACAACGTCAAATTCTAAACATGGTCCGTCAACAAATTGTCCAACCCACAATCCACTGATATATCCGTAAATCTTTTAGATATGGCAAATGAAGATTTTATTAACCTAAATGTTCTAATACCTGAGTGTAGACACGTTCTCTGTCGGAAGAAATGGATGGAACGTTGGGTTTTTCATGGGGGTTCTGTGTCGCTCAACTCATGGAGACAGGCTGGGGGAGCCCACAGGTTTGGAAGGATGCATTGGCCCCATGACAGTTCTCTGATGTGCTGGGCTGTTTGATTGAATTGTAAAATATGGTTGAATAAGTATAATATTACAATACCAACAATCTTTCATATTTACATGTAATAACCATGATATTGCAAGACCAACATTTTTTTAACAGTGCATGTATCTTATTCAACATATATCACATGATCCTGTGGTACATTCCTGTTTGCACCGACGATCTCATGTTTGGACGAGACACCTTGCGCTGCTCAGATCACGATATAAGTTTTAGAAACAGGATTTGTTGGACGCGTTCAATCCTTGAGGGGTTCACCCTTCGAATCAATGCCATCAACAACGGCCATTTTTTCAATTTTAGGGGCGCAGTTTTGTTGTGAAAGAGGGGCGTTGATTTCCATCATTTGGGCATTGGCTTGAGGTTTCTTGGTCCGATTGCAACACATGAATCATTGTTTTGGAACCTGTCTAGCGTTGGGTTTATTCTGATCAGCGGTGAACTGGCTTTCCAGTTATCAACTCCCCGATTTCCTTTTGGGATAGAGCTTATGCTTGCATAAATTTGTACAGGGGTTGTATAAAAACCCCGTGTCTTTTTCTTACTCGCCAAATTATGTTATCGTTTTTTTCCTCTTATCGTTTTTCCATCTGCCAGCTGTCTTCATCTTTGATATGCAAACAAATATAATATAAATCTAAATATACATCCGTGTGTATGTGTGTGTGAATATTTCATATTGAATATATTTGTAAAGATAAACGTATATTATTTAGCTGTCTATAGAAATAGAAAACAAATATAATATATATTAATCTATTTATAAAGATATACATATGTGTGAATTTGAATATGAGAAATAATATGTATATTTAAATTAATATAGATAAATACACATAATTCCACAACCAAGCACTACAGCTCGGATTTGCTGCTGGAATCAGGAGCTTGGCGAAGAAAAGTGGGATGGGGTCTCACCTGGAGACATTTTTGCTTCAATTGTTATCGTTTTTGTTATCGTTTTGTTATCGTTTTGTTATCGTTTTGGTCCTGTACCTAAACACTCTGGCTAAACGACCGCCACGATTCATACCTGTACATTTGTTATCGTTTTTTCCCTTTAATCGTTTTTTCGAGTGAAAGCTCCATTTCGGCATTTTCGCACCTCGTCAATTTAAAACTGAAAGTACGGGGTTATTATACTGCCCCGTTTTTGCTAATAAACTTTATACGTAGTTCACTGTTTTGTGCGCGTCGAATCGCACTGAGTTTTTCCGTTGCGATGTTCGAAACTGTGGCCTGTACTTAAGTACATTTCAGTGCATTTCAAATTTCAATCCATTTAAATACAAAACCCAAAAATCCACCACAAGAGCTGTCTCTGTGTGACGAGCGGCGCAGGGTCTGTTGCAAATCCGCGGGGAGATCAAGAAGAGCGACACCGTTGCGGCGCTCTTGGCCACCAAAGCCGTCCAGAACATGGTCTCAGCTTCTTGGCTACGCTGCTCCAATGGCAAGCCACAAAGGGTCGAGTTTGATGGGCGGAGGTCGAGTCATGTTTGATGGGTCATGGTGGGTGTAGATTTAGTGTAGATTAGTTTCAGATGACCTATCAAACATGATACATGTAGATTGGTTTTTTAAAGATGATTGGGGGTTTGTTTTTGTCACTTTGACTTCTTTCGCGTTTGCGGAAACCTGCGCTGTTTCACCACTTGCGAGTGTTTGTGAGCTAGCTTTGGGTTCCACCATCGTTTCATCAGAGATCCTTTGTGCTGTGAGTCAAGCACCGGGTAATACTGTAACTTCTATCATAGATGTTTCGGTGAGTTTTCTGCATGAAGGATCACCTCGTCACTAAGCAAAAGCACAGCCACATAGGCGGACTGGCTGAACGAGCAATGCATGACTTCCGGTTGAGTATCAGATATGATCCCCAGGCTTTGGTGCC
This sequence comes from Symbiodinium kawagutii, assembly GCA_009767595.1. Classification (NCBI taxonomy): domain Eukaryota; class Dinophyceae; order Suessiales; family Symbiodiniaceae; genus Symbiodinium; species Symbiodinium kawagutii. The sequence goes on from VSDK01021467.1 coordinate 194,659, forward strand.
TCATGGATGTCCACAAATCGCCTCAAAATTTGCTGAGTCCATCTCAGGGTTTCTGATTCTTAGACGGTCAGACGTTTTAACATGAGCAACATGACGAGGTGAAAATGCGTTTCTGAGCCGCGACTGTCGCGAGAATCAATTCATTTCCAATTTCCTGCTGAGGAAATCAAAGAAGGCTACGAGAAACAGTTCGAGGAGCCGTGGGTGACCAGAGTTTGGACATGCAGATTGGCTCTCCAAAGGGGCAGTGTCAGTTGAAGCCGACTATATATTGATGGTGAAAGGAGGTCAAGTTTGCTGACCAGAATCTGTTATCAAGGGAATCGCTAGAAACTGGGAACAATGGTGACGTTCATCTAGCCACCTTAGAGGCTTTGTAACCTGTAACCTGTAACCATGGTCATTGTTTGTTTCCCTAGAAAGCATTGAAATCTGTCACATAGGTGGCGCTGTGTGGATTTCTGCCCCACCCCGCTGCTAATGTAGGGCCACATGGTGTGTGTAGTTCCAAGATGTTCCAGTTCAGACTATGTGGTGTTCCAAGTGAGCATAGATGTTCCAAGATGTTTCCAGGATTTGAGCATTGAGCATTTCCAAGTCCTATTCTTGACCTGAATGTATTTGAGATGTTTGAAGAAATGGGTACAGAAGGGTTCATCTCACACCCAGCATGCCGTACAGAGCTTGGGCATAGCCGCCTCAGCGCCAGGATCTGAAAGCCACGATTCTTTCTGAGCTCAAAATCGTAGGATCTGTCAGGCAGCCCAACAGGCAGCCCACATGGCAGCCCCCCAGAGACCCACCGCAGCCCCGCTCGGCTGATGTGTGAGCCTTGTGCATTGAGTTGAGGTGGCAATCGACTCGGTGAATGATGGTGATGTTTCGTGATCAGCGACAGCGGTTGAAAGGCTGAAAATCGAAGGTATTGATAAGATGATATCAGGCAACATCAACAAAAACCAGCAGCCAATTATGTGTGGTCCTTGGCGGTGGCAGGACTCTGTAGCTAGTTCATGATATTCATAGTCTAATAGTTATGCAGTGATCCATCAATGAGTGAACCTCACTCCAACTGATCGCGGAGAGTCAAACTACCTATTTTGCAAGGTCCATCATATACTGACAAGCCCATCTCCCGCGTGGCACCTTGGCTGGAGTTCGTCCGACATGTTCAGCGTCGGATTCATGGCGATCGGTAGCTGATATGGCTGGTGGTTGGGAGGGAGACAGGGATATCTCTCTGGCCCTTTAAAGTTGGAGCCATCCCAGGATCAGGAGTGGCCGTTCAGCAAATGGTAGCTATACACTTTGCAGGGTCAGGCAACAAACTGATTCGCGCGACTTTGAGCTGGGCAAACTCATATCGTTGCTGAAACCCTTCCAACAGAGCTGATGGATTGCCACTAGATGTACCATCATATAAGCCTTATTGTCCCTGGTGATTCAAACCTGTGGTCGAAGATCAAGTGTTGAGCAACCAAAAGGCAGAAAGTGATAGAAAGAGATAGAAAGTATCTCTCCCAAAAAATGCAAGTTGCTGCAGGATGGCATTGACAAAGGAGGATCATTCCTGGTGTTCTCAAGATTCGGCCGAAGGCCAACCCTCCGGTGGGATGGCCAACCCTCCGATTGCTTCTGCGAAAACCTGTGGCCTTTCCTGGCACGTCCGGGGCAGTTTTCGACGTCCGCGTCCAAGACGCGTTGTACCAAGTCACCAAGCGGTGGGGTCAGCTGTTGACACGTTGAATCATCAGCCTGAGGACTAATTGAGGGGGTTACAACCGTCAACTAACCATTATCAGTTAAAGTGATTGAGGGGGTTAATAAGTTATAACCATTAAGTATAACCATTAACCATTTTGGTACTATGCAACGGTTGGTTGGTTGACTAATGGTTGGTGGTTTCTTGAGTTATTGTACCCCCCGGTGATACGTACATCAATCCTTTTCCAATTTGAAACCAGCTAGAACTGTGGGCTTCCCGATTTTGAGAAACCCCAAATTGAGATATAATGATCATTGAGTCAATTGGTTGTGTCTCCATGATTGGTGCATGAATAATAGGGGGTTCCTGTAGATTTCCCCATCAATCCATATTCTCTTACTGGGTTGCGGCTGCGGTTTTCAACATTTGTTCATTCTCCTTGGCGTCCCATTTCGAGTCGTCAAACAGCGGGCAAACGCCAGCTTTCTTGCGAATCCATTTGTATTGCCTTGGAGAATTGCTAGCAGGCTGGCTAGCAGAATGCCACTGCGCCACGAGGTGTCCGCCAATCCGGCAAAAGCCAACGAGTGTTCCAGCAATCTTGAGAAATATAACAGACAATTTAGCTTACCGCCCTCCTGGGCTTGCAATTGGCCTCAGTCGAACCTCCGCGATTTGTCAGCGTGAAAGTCTGTGAGTTCATTGATGGCTACAATATTTCCAAACACATGCACGTCTTAGTTGGGGTCGTATTTCTTCCAGAACTAGCGGTTTTGTGTCGAGCACTTCAATGTGTGAGGACGATCACAAGCAGTATGTCTACGGTTGTTGCGCACTGGTACTGGTCTGTTATACCATCACAAGAGGATCCAACACTGGGGATCTATCTTTTTTACATCTTTCCGTGGTGGAACAATGGTGGCAAGTCGGCGTGAGCTGTCGGAGTTTTTAGCAGAGGTGCTGGTTCACCAATGACGTACCTGGAGGCACTACAGATGATTCTTGTGAGGAAAAGGGATGATCAGCCCATGGTTTTGCAGTGTAGGATGACTTCCCGTTATGGAAATGCCTCTTGGTCAGTGGGATAAAGTGGCATGGGATGGGATCTTGGATTTGCTGCTCCCATCGCGTGTGCTCGTGAGGGTCGGCGCCAGACCCCTGCTTTTCACTGTTTCAGTGTGAGTTGAGATGGTAAGTTGAGCCCAGTATTCCTCGGAAATGAGATCGTTTGCATGTGGAGCTATGTTGTTTGTTGTCCCCTGTCGCGCTTTTGGTTGGAGGGACTGAACATAGGCTTCGTGGTTTTTGTTGGTCGGGATGTCACATTGCCCGGGCTGGCTTTTATTACTATACATTGTTTGACAGCGTCCTCAGAGGTTCAACTGCACTTTGTCCCCGACAAATTCTGGGGATGCCCTTGCGATGTTTTGGTGTGGATTAGTCAGGTTCAACGACGGCTATGAACCAGTTGTCATGCGGAGTGACTGGCCTGCTTTGGGTTCTAAGGTTTTGTGCTGACCTACTAAGGGGTCTTAGGTTTTGGGGGCTGCTTTGTGGAGCAGCATTTTGGTGTCCGATTGTTTTCGCGAATGGTTTCTCTCTTCGGGGCTTGTCGTCTTCGCCATTGGTCGCCATGGTTGGGTGTCCCTGCTTGCCGTGGCTGCGTGCAATTCCCGCTGCTACAAGTCATGCCGCTAGTAGGTATTTTGGGCTGCCATTTTTGAGGGTACATCTCGCAGTGTGTGCTTGGTACTAAGGTTCTAGGATTTTTTGCTTGAATAAAAAGAAGGAAGTTGTGAGTGGTCACAGTGGTCACATGTAGTGGTGACATGTAGTGGTGACATGTAGTGGTCACATGTAGTGGTCACATGTAGTGGTCACATGTAGTGGTCACATCAACCCCTCAAAAGGGTCGGGCAACTTTCAGTAGACGAGGGCCCCTGGACCTGATCGGCGGAGATGAACTTCAGCCTCTCACAGGACTTGGAAATGTTTTATTTGGAAGAAGATTTGAGGGTTTTTAATGTAATTCTGCATTTTCTTCCCGTTTATTTGGACGAAAACTTTGAGGTTGTTTTATGTAATTCTGCATTTTCTTCCCGTTTTGGAATTCTGCAATTTCGCTCCTTGGCAGTTTATCAGTGTGAATTGGAATCATGTCAGGCCCAGAATTGGATTCGTTTTTCCCCAAATGGAAATGAGATGTGCGGCTTGTGGGACGATGTTGTCTCCGGCTACATTGTTTCAGGAGAAAAAATCTGAGGAAGCTCTATTGTACCGACAGGGTGTACCGCCAAACTTCGTTTTATAGTTTTCCCCACTTCGACAAAACTGTTTTGGAACCCACCCTGCGACTTTTTTTTCAAAAACTTCCAAGCCTTGCAGGACCCAGTTTACTTCGATGAGGTTTGCATCAGGGGCATCGGTGCAGCTTCACTGTTGGTGGGGGGCTGATCCTGAGCCTCATGGTTGCTGGGAGGGGTGTGACGTTGCTGGCTTTCACCCTGTGGCCCTCACCGAATCGATCGCATCCCCTTCGGAGGATGCCTGGATCGCTTGGTTTTTTGTCAGGGGACTTGGGTTGGAACGTGAGGTTCACCCCGTCATGGTTTCGCCGCGCCTTGGCTGGTGCCCAAGCAGCATGCAAAGATGGGTACAGGTCTCAGACTCAAGGCCTAGAAGCATGGTGAATGCAGAGTTAAGAATGGGTTGTAATGGCTCATGATGGTTAATAATATGATAGTGCATAGACCTATGCGCAAGAACCAGCACCTCTCAACCGTGAATCCACGGGGTTAATGTGTGCCGCCGCAGCGGAAAAAAAAGACCGTCCCGCTGACTTGCAACGCCCGGTTGCTGTTTTTTGGAAGCCGAGATGCACGGTGGAGGATCATGGAATCATGGAATAGGGTTGGGAACAAAGCCACTGAAATATAATGGATACCCAGGATTAATAGACCCCTGGTTGGGAACTAGGGGGACTGAAAGCATGAAATCGTTTCAATGTAAAGGAAATCATCGAGAGCTTGAGCAGATCCAAAGCATCGACAACGCAATTTTCACCCCTCGAAATCATGGCAGTTGAGTCAGCAATTCAGCGTCGGAACTCGGCTGCCGGTTTCGGCAGAGAATAATTGGCAATAATTTCAAGAGACAATAATAGGGCGTTGCTCAAAATGGGGAACCCAAAAATGGCTGGTTTATTACTAAAATGAAAGTGGTCAATATTGGGTGATTTGGGGCACCCCTGTTTTGACAAGCCACCAAAAAGTAATAGGCCAAGTTGTTTCCAACAAAAACCCAACGGGCCAACAGGCTGCAGCGTCCATCAAACAGGTTCGTGACCCAGGTCGAAGCCACTGCAAGGCAGAAGTGTTGACCATGCTTCAGCACCACTGCTTCCTTGGGAAGCACCGGCAATACCGACCATTACGAATTCTTGCACCTGACCTCTAACCAGACATAAGATATTGAATGCATCATACCAGACATTGACTCATAGTGGACCAAATTCGAAACTGGTTTTAACCCCTAACAGAATGAATCCATTCTTTTTCGAGTGAAAAATCCTGAACCTCTCCGTTGCACCGCCCGCCCTCACCTGTCAGGCAGCTGGAAGAGTCGGGGGCCCAATCACGTTGATTACCGACTCGTCACAGTTCTGGTGGTTTTACAAAGAATCGCAACCGCTCGTTATCGCGGCAATAGTGAAGGCCCGCTGTCGTTGAGAAGCAACCGACCACCGTCATGGTTCCATAAAGGTCTATCATATCACCTCGGTGAAAGAGAGCGGAGGAATGGTTATGAGTAAATTGATGGCTGAATATGGTTGATGATTCATGATTGGTAAGAAGAAGGGTTCACTATTCACCAACGGTCATGGCTAGTGGTTGATGTTTCATGCTTGTTCATGGTAAAGGGCGACATGAGGGTGATGCGTTTTTGACTGATACTGGGATTCGGCTTTCAAATACTAAATTTGGATGGTGAATGCGAGTCAGCGAATGGCGGTGATGCTATGGCATGGCTATCATGAATGCCATTCTGCCGGAGTTGTCCTCTGGAAGTTGGGTTGATTGGTGGCAAAGCATTTGGGAATGGCGGCTTTCGCTACATGCTGATTGCTGGTTAATACTCCGTACCCTTCCATACGGATATAGGTCTCATATCATGATGCCCGGTAGTCCATTTATGTAAAATTTAGTTATTTGATTTGCATGAAAAATTAATGTGCACGATCCGCACTGATGACTGTCAAGACTGATCTTCCACAGTTGTTCCTCGGCTGCTGTCAGCAGCTCTCATACACTTGGGGGTTGGCACATATTGAAGAACCCAAGTCGCACCCATTGAAGCCCCAGCTCCGCTGGACGGTCCTTTCTTTCAACATTGCTTCATTGTGGTTGATGTCCCATAGCAACTTCTGTCAATTTGATATCCACCTTTCGTTGGTTGCTATCTTGTAGGCTGATGCAAGGGGACGACCCATGTCAGGCATTTTCATGACCTATTGCCATTTTTAATTCACAATTCTGGCTGGCATCATCCGCTGGACCTCTCTTGAGATGTGAGTTCCTCCCTCAGGACTGGAGCGATGGCCCAATGGGAGAAAAAAAAGTGCGAACGTTCGGGTGCCGTGAGACCACTGGTGGCAGCACAGTGCCCTTGGCTGTAGGCTGTTACCAGCGAGGTGCAGTGGTTTTAATTTGGTGAGGTATCGTGTGTCGCATGCTTGGCTGAAACATGAACAGAATCAACCAGCTGGTTGGTGATTGTCACGGATATTACTGCCTATGCTGAGAAATATGGAGAAATTATGAACCTTCATGACTGTTGCAACAAGCGATGGATCAGCAGAGAAAGGCACTTGTGGGGTGTGCGGTGTGCGTGCCAACCATGTCCCCACACCGAATACCACGAAGAACAAACCTCATATTGTTAGTACATCCTGATTATCAATGGGCAATAATGGGCAAATGTAGGGTGGTTTCTCAAAATAGGGACCTCCAAAATGGATGGCTTCTGACTATAAATGGTTAATACAAGGTGACTTGGGGAGTCCCCTATTTTGAGAAACCACCATGTAGGTACCACAAAAAAAGCCGTATGATTTCCCACACAAGGAGAGCACGGGGTCCGCTGCATGAAACACTCAGAAGTCCCTTTCCTCCTTGGCGACACTGTGCAGCCGAGGTTTTCGTCAAAACTTGGTCGCACAGCCGTTGCTTCAGGCTCCGACCATCGTAGAACTCTGCATCCCACCAGCTGACTTATGTGACTTATGTGAGGATGATTGACGTTATTTGTGCTCACATCTGCTCACATGAAACTGAGTGTCTCTTCAAGTTTAGCGATGGAAATCGATGTTTAATGAATTCTCAATTGCATGTTTTTTCATCAACTTGATCGAATGTTTGTTGTTGATGTTCGACTTCATCTTGCAATTCATTGAAGCTTAATCAAGCAGGATGCTTATCTGTTGTTGTTGTTGTTGTTGTTGTTGTTGTTGTTGTTGTTGTTGTTGTTGTTGTTCTTCAATTAATTAAGCTTAATTCAATTGAATTCACCATCTTTGGTGGGCGAAAAACGTGAAAAAAACACCAGGTTCAGCAACCAAATTCACCAATCACCAGCGACGTCGGTCACCCGGGGTCGCTGTGGGCAACGCCGTGGGCAACGCCGTGGGCGCCGGTGCCATGGAAAACGCCGACTTCGCCGCGTTGCTGGACGCGTCGCTGCAGAACCTGCGGCGGAACCTGCTGGAGGCGAGGAGGGTTTGACGCGAGGACTGCATGGTGAGCATGGTGATTTGTGTGGGGATTTCTAGTGGTTTTTTTTAGGGATTCATAGTGATTTTTAGAGGTTTATAATGGTTTTTCAGGGATTTATAGTGATTTGTAGGGATTTATAGTGGTTTATAGGGATTTGATCTTTATTTTGTTATGGTTATTGAATAGTTTCGAGTGATTTTGTGGTGATTGTACAGTGATTACCTGGTCATTTATGATGTATTGTGATTTTAGAGAAGTTTTAGAATAAGATATACTATAAAATCTATACCATTGTGTAATGGATTTAGAATATCTATAAATGATTTGTGTAATGGTTTTATAGAGGATTGATATGTTTTTGGTAGGGGGGACTTTAAAATAGTATCGAGTGATTTCTATAGTGATTGTATAATGATTTCCTGTTCATTTATGGTATAGTGACTATATGTGACTATATACTATAGTGATCTTGTAATCTTATGGTGATTTTACAATGGTTTTACAATGTTTTACACTTATCTAAAGAGATGTCTTAATGATGTTATAACGATTTTACAATGATTCTATAGTGGTTTTACAGTGGTTCTACAGTGATTTTACAATGATTCTATAGTTATTTGCAGTCATTTTATAGTGATTTATGGTCACTGTGTATTGATTGACGGCTGGGTTACTGCTGCAATGTTCTTGATTTTTATATGATCGTATTTTTTGGAAATGTGATGGTTTATTAATGGTAAGATTCATGGTTTGTAAATGGTTGATTTTTGATTGATTCAGGATTAAGAGTATATTATTATGGTTGATCCAGCTAAGCAAGCACCTGGGATTTCCATCTCGGAGTCGGAGTAGTATTCGTGGAAGGAAATTGCCTCACGTTTGACAGATATCATGTCATGTCATCAATTAAGCGAAATGCTGGGTTTGGTTTGGACAATTACTGGAGAAGAGGACCAAGTCTAATATCACACAATGTGTCACAATGCATCGTATGATGCATAAAATAAGTCACAAAATCATGTATCATCGTATTATATCTTCAACATTTTATGGTGAGCCGAAATGAATGTGTCAGACATGCTGCATATGTCCGGCCTACATTGATACATTTGGTCTCATATCGTGCAATGTCTTGTCCGACCATACGTCATGGAATAGGACTATGATCATCAGGAGCTCTTGCTCATGAGTAATATCTCAACGGATGTTTGGGAATATAGTTGGTTGAATATGTGTGGTGTTCAACCGTCCAGCCAATGGACATGGGAAGGAGACAATGACCATTGCACCATTTCTTTGGAAAACATGGATCATCTCGCTATGATGGCCCATAGGGTCAGAACCATCTGGCGATGGGACCAATGGAAGCGATTTCTTAGGAGCTTTCGTCACGAGGTTCCCGAGTTTGCCAGTACTACGGAAGCCCAGTTTTTCAGCATCAACTAGGAACATGTTCGCACGTGGTGCGCTATGGATCCTGGTATGAGATCGGTGGCCTGTGGGGCCATGCTGAGCCCGGCAACTCTCAAGGCCGGCCATCGAGACCAATTCTATCATGGCTGTGGTTGGGATGGTTGTGAAGTCACTCACGCTGGCTTTCACCACATTGCTTGGGAATGCCCACATCGGGCCAATCAAACGATTCAGCCTCGGAATCCCATTGATGCCCGTTTCGGTTGGTTTGACATCGAATCTTTGCGTTGGCTGGGTCTGGTGCAGACTCGGCTTTGGTCGACTCGTTATCGGCCTGACTCCTAAGGTACTGTTAGCCCGCTTGGGCTACTAAGGTTTTTCGGATCAGCCGCGTTGCTGCGGCTTTGATTGGCGGCGGCTGCGCCGCTGCGCGGCATGGTGGGACGGCGGCTGCGCTCTGCAGCCTGTGCGCAGTGCGTTTGGGCGCTGTGCATGGCAAACTTCTTCTTCTTCTTCAACGGATGTTTGGGGTTACATGCGATCCCTGTTGCTGGCGATGGATCCGCCACATAGCTACTGCTATTACTGGTGGCTACTGCTTGCTCCCCGTTTTAGAAATCCCAAGTCTCAAGCGGCATGTTTCTGTGGGATAATATCATTCTTGCCCATTCCTAGCACCCATGAACTAGTGTTACTAGTCCTTGCTTTGTCAAAACAGGGGGTTACCATCATTGACCATCAGTCACCATAGCTTTTATCGTGAACGTCACAATTACCAACCACTGCTGAGCATTCCAAACCATCTTTGAAAATCCCACCCTTCACTAACCATCAAGCACCATCAATCAATCAGCGTCAATATGCATCATCCATCATTGCCCCCCACAAGCCATCGTTAACCACCATCGTCAACCATCGCAAACCACCCATAACCACTAACTGACGGCTGGCAGTCACCAGACCAGGCCTATTGCGAAGCCCACGGTGGTCCAACCCCTCAAGAAGAAGGGAAGCTTGTCGCAACTGTTACGACGAGGGAGACATGGTAGACACCTTGTTCATATACAGCTTAATTTTTTTAATCAATGGCTTGCAATCGACGGCTCATCAAAGATGAATAGTCTGTTATTGATTTGAAGAGTTGACTATCAAGAGACCGGTGATAGAATCGACACTTTATTTTGATAAAACGGTTAGATTAAATTTTGGTAGCTGAGGACTGACGTTGCTTGATCAATACACGATATTATCATACGATCGGTTTACCATAGTAATCATGAAAGTCAGGATTTCTGAATATTTCTGATGGTATACTTGATACCTGGCTGGTTGATATCAAAAGTGCTTGTCAGGCATTTTGGTTAACCATCAATGGTACCCAACTGATTGAAGTGGTCAATCGTTGGCTTGTGGACCATTGACATTGGTATGGGTCGGAGGATGTCACAATCAGCCATTCAAAGCACTGGCAGGCGAACATCCCAGCAAAGTTGTAGTTTGCTCATGTTTGGGATGTGAACAGCCAGGGTTAGAGGGTGAACCAAGGGTCCGTGACCCAACACCTGCACCTGAACCTGGAAAATCACGATAGACAGGTCATCCTGGTGAATTCAACAAAGATACTGATAGCATGCACAATCATGGTGCGTTTCCAATTAATGTATTCTTTGAGCGTGCTCCAGGTCGGCCAGACAGGTGGTTATTGGATGTAGAAGGTGATTTAAGTGTGGAAAGACTTGGTTGCTTGTAGAGTGCTAGTTCCAGAGCTTTCTGATCTGTGCGGGCTTAGTCATAGTCGGTGTGTAAACATATTCCGCATTATTCCGCATCTTGTTGTTGTGTCCTAACTTTCAGAAACATGCAGATAATCAACAACAATCAGCAATATCTAAAGATTGCCAAAAAATCAGGATTTGGTCAAAACCATATTTTGAACTATATCGCATTTGTCGCATTCATGGTTCTTGGAATATGGGTAGTATTCGTGTGCAGATAACTGATCCCATGTGCATTTGATCTCACATCGAGATGAAACAACAGAAGTTGTGGTTACGCCAAACAATGATATCTGCTACCAAGCGACAGGTTTAAGGGAGTCCTACTCAACATAGCCAAGACTAGCTGGCAAACAACCCGTCACAGTGTTTCCTAGGAAGGTTGTTATTTCCCGGTTGGGTGGTTGTTACTCACCTTGCCTGGTGGTTTTGTCTACTAACTTGCCTGCTAGCTACAAAGTTCATCGATCACTGCTACAAAGTTCAGTTGGTGCTAGCTACAAAGTTCACTTGCCCCAACATCATGTAATTGGGACCATTTATAGTAATAAAAACCAACCATTTTGGGGCTCCGGTGAGGAGCCCGCTTGGCCCAGTGCCTGCCATTGAGGCCTGAGATTCCCAGCGTCTTTCGGCCATCGATTGGATGCGCATCCTTCAACTCCTCCCAGTTCAGCCAGGGCCGAGTTTCCTTCAAGCAAGGCCCGTTCCCCAACCCCTCAGGTGCCAAGGGCTTCGGGCTGCCACATGCTGCCACCAGCTTCATTCTCATGTTAGCACTTGGGAAAGCTACTGGGGCCTAAGATGGCACTTAGACAGTGATGTGCTGAATTCACGACAGTGGTTGGAGCTTGGTTTATGAACATGGATCTCTCATTACTCAGATCTGTTGGATACAAACCTTTGTGAGTGGCCATCCGCAAGATTTATCAGCCATCATGCACGTTGATTTGGTACTATTGATCACGACTGACGACTGTCGACCAATATAAAGCACCAATAGTCGATATTCACAATGTTAAATTCGCACAATGACTAGCTGCTACTAACATCCACCAGCCACAAATGAACCATCGTTCACGATCAGCTAACTATGACGCATTGATTGACGAGCATCAACCGTAACCATAATTCACCACCTATCAACCAGCTAATCAAGCATGTATTGACCGTCGATCAACTATGGTAACCATATCCAATCCACCAGTTGTTGCTAGCATTCATCCAGGTGCAGCCAAGAGCGATCAAGAGAGCGAGGTGGGACCTAGTCACTGCGGGGGTGCGGGATTGGGGGGAGCTACCGTGGAGGACTATGCTACGCAATGGCGAATCAATGGTTTGTTGATGCTTAATGGTTGGTTTATGAGGTGAGTGATAGTTCATTGATGATGCTTAATTTTTACTGGCATTTTGCTTGCGGCTGCAAGTCATATATGTGGAGCGTTGAGCCAAAATGCCCCCAAGACATTTTGGCTCAAGCAAATCCTGTGAGGGACGACTGCGAGAGGTTCTTCGCGACTGCTTTACAATGATATCCTGATCCTCGATGATTGGCTAAAAAAAACATGTTTGACCATCACAGGCTGATTCAATCTTATCAGCAGCCGGAAGCTTTGTAAATCAACCAATCGTGATTTCTCAAGTCATAGGGCTACCCCAATATCATCCTTCCTTTGCCATTTATAGCAATAAATTAGCCATTTATAGCAAAAAAAATGGTGATAACATGTGATAACCACCATAGGGCTACCCCAATCATTCGCCATTTATAGCAATAAACCAGCCCTATAACGACTAGCCATTAGTTGTGGCTAGTTATATGGCTCCCAGCCATTAGTTGTGGCTCCTAATATAACGACTGGAGGCTCGTTGTTGGCACCAAGGGGTGGACCATCCGTAGAGGTCGTCGGTCACCCCGCTGGTCCTGCAGGCAACGGAAGGCGAGGAGGCGGGTGAGCCGTATCGGATCGCCGGGTGTGGCCCGGGATAGCTCAACTGGTAGCTGAAGAGAGGGGTGTCATGAGCAGCAAAACCGGCATCATCACAACATGATAACTTGTAGATACAAACTAATACTGGCATCATGATAACTTTGTTGCTGTTTTTTGGAGTCCATGTTTTTTTTGCTTTCCCACTTGGAACTCTCAACAAATGGTTGGTTGACCAATGTGTTTCAAAGGGGTTGAAACTATCCACCAGGATGCCACTCAATACCAGGATTTAGGAACCAATAACTGCCTTCTTTACAAATCAGTAAGGTGAACCAATCACAAGAAGGTTTCTGATTGTGTCTCATGGTTGTCAATCTATCAAAGTTGCTTTTTGTGCATCATTAAGCACAATTTGCAACTATGAGCGGGCATTGACCATCTGAATCATCACTAGGACAAGTCAAAGCTTTGTTTTGACATGAGCCCATTAATACGGATTCATATCACCGTTCCAATGTACGGCTTTCTGATAGTGAATAGCCATCCCCAATAGGGTGAGAAGCTTCGCGAACAGTCAACCACCATTGACCACCATAAACCACCAGTGAGCCACCACCACTGCACCCATCATTGACCGCCTATCTTCTTTGCTGACCGTGCGTGGCAGGACATTCTCTCGAACCGGTCGCTTAATGATTCCCTTCGGTCTCCAAATGTTCAAGAAAGCATTCAAGAGGAGCGAAGTCGGCACGGCTGGTCAGTCACTCGGGCCATGGGATACCCTGGCCGTTGGTTGAAAACCTGTTCTCAGGTTTGGCAATTGCAACCTGGACTCGATGTGGGTTGATGATGTTTGATTAGATTCGACTGATGACTGACTTGACCATACTTGACCCAAGCTTTGATTGAATCTTATTGGTGGATCTCCTGATTGAGACATTCATTGGCATTCATCACTGCCACTAGAATCATGTCAATCTCGTATGACGAGACTTGAAACGACGCCACAGAACTTGGACCAACCTGCGAAGGATGTGCACGACAAGGCCTTCAGGAAAGCCATGCGACAGCGTTTGCAGGTTCCAAGTGGGGTCGATGGTCGCCATCAGTTCTTGGAGCACAGCATGGCGCACCAAACCACTCTCAGTTGGCACAGGGAGTTGTAGCATGTATTTTCCATCAGATGAAAACATGTGTGTTTTTGTTGATTGTCCTTACAATCACTGTCGTTTCTCTATGTTGTTCGTATAAATATCCCTTTGACTGCTGGTGAAATACGCTAGGTTGGGTTGGCATTTCTGCTTAGCTGCTGATTTCGCTACATACACACGGACACACAATGAGCTGAGTTTTATTCTTCAGCGGTGCAGCATTTGTGATTGACGTCAAGATTTGCAACGATCGGAGATTCTCTCTTGCTGTTTTCAAGCCCAAATGCCCGGATATCGCAGGATTGTCTTTATTTATGCCCGGAGTATTCTGCCACAATGGATCGGTAGGGGTCACAAGGTACGGCACCTGAAATCGCGTAGATCAACTTGCCCACGGTCGGTATGAGTGCTGTTCTGTGTTTTGCGAAACTGTGGGCTGACCTGTTGGCATTTGGCTTGTGACAAGTGTGGTGCTGTTAAGCGCTGAACCATGATTCGAAGAAGGAAATCAGGGGGTCATTGCTTGGTAGACCTCGCGTTATGACTGGGTATCACAGGTTATGACTAGAGTCTTGAATAGGTAATGACTATAGTTATGACTCTGATTTTGACCATGATTATGACTCTAGTTATGACTCTGTTTTTGACTATGCTTATGACCACAGTAACGATTGTGGTAATGACCATGGTAATCAGTATGATTCTGACTCTGATTATGTCAATATATTTATGTCTTTGGTTATGACTCTGGTTTTGACTACAATGTTGGTTTCTGACTAGTGTAACCCCCCCTAAAGTAATGAAAATAGATGAAACCAACAGGTAGATAATTACTAATCAGAAACCAACATTAGTGATGTCATATTTGATGTCAATCTATTTGATGTCAATCTATTTGTTAATATATTAACAGTCAATAGTGATGACTGTTTCTTGATCTATTCCCGGATGTTCGCAGCCGCGCGAGTTTGCCCAGCACAACCAGGGCCTGCCAACTCAAAACTGGGGAAGGGCTTGCCGCTGCTGGTACCGTAGTAGCCCTGCTGTTTTGGACCGATAGGCTGTTTGGATCGGTTGAGATAGTCAATTGTTTGGGGTTAGGGTTTGCGGTTTAGATGGGTTTACAGTGCCCAAAAGTTCCAATCATGTTCCCTTTGCAAAGAGGGGGAACGCGGGGAAACAGTCAACAAAGAATCGTGAAGAATCCGGAGTATATCCCCTTATAATCACAAAACATCATAAAATATAAAGAATCCCTTCTTATTTCTAAGATGGAGGCAAGAAATCTGTGACCAACCAATTGGCGGGCCGATAGGGTTCCCATGGCATCAATGTTGATTTGCCGGAGCCAAGCAAGCAACAACACCGGCAACACCAGCGTTGGCGATAGTTGTTGTCGCTGAATAGACAAGCAATATTGGTAAACCAACATTGGGGGTAAACAACGTAAACAGAAAACATGGTAAAAATAGCTTTATTCATGGAGGTACTAGCCAACGGTGTTGCAAAATAGCTTGAGAGACCAAACACTACTGGTCATTGTTAATCATGAATTCAATTGCAGTGAAAGTCAGCATCCTTGAGCAGCGCCATTCTCACCGATTAATGAAATTCATTCTCCCTAACAACAGCCATTAGGAATCATGTTTGATATCCAGCTTTGTCAGCAATCACTATTGAATATGATTGATATTGGCGATGATTGATAACGATCAAGACCATTATTACAAATGAAATCGAGTGTAACTAGTGTTGGAAATTGATTTCTGCGCATCATGATTATACCTTGTGAACGCATACTACCATTCTCAATGGATGATACCCAGGTCAATCTTGGATAAGAATCAGTATCAACTCGGAATTGTCAGCCATTGTCAACTACAGGCATCATGGACCCTTCTTCACCATCACTCTCCATCCTCAAAGCCAACTGTTGAACCCGGTGAACCCATCATTCAATCGTTCTTCAACCGTATGGATGTTTCTCAAAACAGGGGGGCCCAAAGTATAAATGGTTACTGTATTCAACTACTGGATGATTTAGGAGGTACCCCTAGTTTGAGAAACACCTATATTCACTGTGATCCCCTATTAAATCATATAATTCCCTGTAAAGTACTACAATTCCCTCTCAAAATCCTTCTTAAACCAGTATCAACCCATGCTGATCCATAAAGTCATGCCATGGCATCAAGGTCCTCAGGCCGGTCCTCATGGCACTGGTGATTCCAGGTTCGGCTCAACGTCTTGAACTCCGCACAACTCATCAGTGGCAGGTGCGGCCACCGGTGGATCACTTCAAGCGGTCGCGGAGTCTGGTGGTGCCTAAGCAGGCGTTGGAAAGTCCAGGGTTAGTAGCTGGGAATAGCTGCTTTCCCTTCCGGGTTTCCGATAACTGACAATGGTTTGAGCCACTTTGTAGTGTCAATACCTGATCATTAACCTGGAAGTTTAATGGTAACTAATGGTGATTCTCATGGATTTTCCATTGTCAGTTCACCAGAGATAAACTGCTTGGTTGAAGCTGACATTTTTGAGACTTTCTCCAGTTAGACAAGATCAGCTGGCGATGGTTTACTTGTTCATGGTGATATAGTCATGATTTGGTTGGTAGTATATTAATACATCAATCATGATTGGTTGTTGATATGATCATTGTGTAGTGATTCAAACGACGGTTTCTCAATATAGGGGTCCCCTCAAATGAAGCCACATTGATCAGTGTTTACAAATAAAGCAGCCATTTTTGGGGTCCCCCATTTTCAGAAACCACCATGTGTGATTGTCACCATTCATTCGATGGCAACAATGACCGAGTGGTCGAGAGCGCGGATACCCCATTGCCATCCAAGGGCGAGCATGGGGGAGAAATGTGGAGCTACCACCAGATTGGGTGATGATATGACTGCATGATACAATGGTGATGATAAGTGATGATGATATGTGATTATTTTGTTGCGCTGAGCTATTCAAAGTATTGGAAATAACGGAGATTAGATTGATTAGGTATGACATGATACGGAACATGATTAGATTCATTATGATTTAATGTGGTCACGAGATGATGGCAAAAACCCATTGCAGTACCATCTTGGAGTTGTGCTGCTTTCACCATAGTAGATTTCATGATGCCAGAAATGAGTGATTGAGTTATAGTGACTTAGAGGGATAATGTTTGATTTGATTTTGGAATAATAGATAATCAGACAACCAATGAAAACAATGGTCGATTCTTTGTTATTTGTAGTTGATTCGTAGTTATTTCGCTGCGGATCATTGTGGAACAGTGGCGGTTGTAATGGTTACCCATTGCGATTGAAGGCTCCTCGGTCCTGAATCAATGTTTAGGAGTAGTTGATCATACCACTAGTTCTATCCACTCACAAATAGTAGGTGTGTCACGAAAACCAGATCATGGTCTGACTCCAGTGATCTAACTGGTCGCAGGTTTAAAGTATCAATTTCCAATAGATAAACCATCTCAGACCATGGTGGATGGTTGGCACCGATGAGAGAGGCATGAACTCCTCACAAAGTTGGACATTGGTATACACTTGAGTGCTGGTGACCAACCATTGCCAATGATCAGATGTATATCAATATATCTAGAAGGATCTATATGGTGGTTTCTAAAGCCATAGGGGTACCCCCAAATCATCCAGTATTAACCATCTACCGTAATAAACCAGCCATTTGTAGGGTGCCCTCTGGCTTGAGAAACCACCATGTAAGCAGTTACAAGTCATTACACACACGTGCTGTTACCATGTCTACATGAACCGCCGGAGCCAGTCGTTTGGTCCACAGGGCTGGGTTCCATTCGTGGGTTCCACTCATCGGTGTTCCCCTCGAACCAGCTCCATGGTGTGTAGTTTGTCGTTAAAAACGGGTTGTGAAGTCATGATTGTAATGGTTTGGCAATGATGCTTCATGCTGGTCAATGTTGGTTGATGGTGAACAGCCAATGGTGCTAAGTTGGTTGCTCCAGAATTCTACAGTATTTTTTCTGACTACGACCACTGGTTGAAACAAGAATGGTGAGAAGTTGCTTGGTTAAAAACTGTACTGGTTGAATAACTAACTTATCTCGTAACTTCGTTAGAATAAGTTAAATGGTTGGTGGATTCAAGTTGTTAGCTGGTTGGTTGAAAACTGTATCTAAATGGTTGGTTATTGGCTTCACCTGTTTCTAACACAGTGACCCAGGGTTGTGACTAAATGAAGCGCCTTGGTTCTAAACGCAACCTAGTAACTTTGTAGTGGTCTTCAGCCGCCATGGTGAAACAGCTGCCTATGGCTGATCCGTGACCGGATCTGCTTCCGTGAGCCACCAGGAACCTCCACGACGCCGTGGGTGCTTTGGGCCTCACCAGCTACACCATTGAGGTGGGCAGTTCGGGACCCATCCAGGTGAACCACGGGATGAGTTTAACCGGAGGCCACCAGGATGTTGAGGCTTTGAAGAGCAGCTGTCCGAGTAGGAGCAGGGCTCGCGCATCCTAAAAAGCTATTGCAAATCATATAGACAGACGAGAGCCCTGCTGGAGACCATTGAAACAGGTCTCGATTGCCCTGCAGTCAAAAGCCTAACTTCTCACTTGTGTAAGGCTAAACGGCAAGCGAGTCAAAGGGCATCCCATATTTCAAAGCAAACACCTAATAGAAGCGCCATCTGAAATGCCATTCCGGAATTCCAGGGAATGCAATAATTAAAGAGCAAGAAAACCCGACAAGGGGCAAGGCGCTCTTGAAAGAGATCGCAGGGCTTCACCTGTACAGGCTGATGGAAGAGCAACAACAAAACTGAAAAGACTGTACATTGCCGAAGGAGTGGACGAGCAGTACAAAATTGGAAACTGTACAAGGCGCAAACGCGCTGCTGGTCAAAGGGAAACATCCCGATGGTCCAAAAGCCGACGAAGGCGATGCAGGTCGTTGCACTCGATGCGGTAGCTCTCACGCCACATAGGCCATCCACGATTGACAAAGAAGCCGCAGTGAAATAAGTGACAAGCACGGTGCACACACTGACTCATCTCGCCACAACGCCCGTTCACCCCCGGAATGTGTGCGGCGTTGGGGGTCGTAGATGCCGGGGGGCCACCAGGATCCCAGTACGCCAAACGCGAAATCACTGAGCTTTGTTGCGCATTCATCGTTTATTATGTTTATTGTTTATGAATCAGGCGAATCGATTCGGTGTGCATTCATTCATCCCAATATCATCCGAGGCGCCGATAGATGCGCAAGGGTCCTTCTGTAAAGACCAGAGTATGATTTAAGATTGGGTATGTCCGTTGAAGTGCCACGAATCAACACCATAATTTGCCAGCATTACCATCCATTGAAAAGCTTTTGTTGAATGTTTTCGAATTTTCTCGTCGGAGAGAATCCACCCAAATACGTGGGTGAACGTTGGGACATTGTCTACGGGAAGATCTATGGCCTGGCTGGGCCGATGGTTTCAAACCTGAGGCAACTCTCCGCATCTCTGATGGAAGGCTTGTTCGACCATCATTGAAACAAATCCAAACCAGCAAGATCGAAACCCACGTTGTGTTTACATCCCAAAATTTTTTGCAGAAAAGTTTGCGACCTGACCTCACGATGGGTTATTGAGGAGCACCTGAGGAGTCATCTCCGATGGGTGCCGTGGAACAGCCTCCCAAGTTCTGACCAAACATACAGTAATCATAAATAACCGTTATGAATCTCGACGACCACGTGAATCAGTTCTTGTCGCACACTGACTCATTATGGTTGGTGATAGCAATCAGTGCAACGACTAAGACCTTTAACATCTTTTAACGACTAAGAATGACTAAGACCTGTTAATCCTGTTTGCATTATTACTGTAGTTGGGGACATGATCTAAGAGACTGCTCACAAGAAAGGAAGGGGGGGCGCTTCAGCTCAGCGCTGTACTGGGAGCTACCAGCAAAGTTCTACCCGGAGAGATGTGACACCTGCTGATGGTTGCGGGAGGAGTTCAAGGACAATGATTTGGTGAGCCTTTCACCAGCAAAAATGATCAAAGATCGTGGGGAGAATTGCTATTTTTTGCGAAGAATCATAGTCCTGATATCGTGGAGAGAGTTGCTGATTATGATGACTTTGCATGTGGGGGTTGCTGCTGTTTCGATGTTTCCCTATGAGAAAAGGTGTAGATTTAAGCAGGTTGTGAAATACAACCGGCGCCCAAAGGATCCACTGGTGAAGCTTGTTGTCATGATCCAAGAACCTGCCTTTGGTGGCAGGAAATGAACATCCTGGTGAAGACATTGTCCAAATTCATCAACCTCAAGCTGGTCAAAAGGGACACTTGGGCAGTCTCCAGAGGGCCAAGTGTTTCCAAACCAGCGGTAAAGACTCTGTCCACAATGAATTTTATGCATATCATACATTACTAATTGCATATATATATATATATATTTCTGTGCATTCATTAGACATATCAGAGCATATAGGTGCACCGCACTGAAGTTGACCCTCAAACATAAAATCCCCTGCAAGTGCTGCTTGCTTTCAGGTGATTTTGTCAATAAACCCACGTTCCCATGTGCGAAAATGATTTTTGAGAAGCCTCAGTGAATCAGCAAAAGTTTTTTCTTCCTGTCCAGTTCCATGCAATGGTAGATCCATACTAGTACACTTCCATATTTAGTGGCAAACCACCAGGTATTCATTATTCTTAAACTGATGGTGGTTTATGAACTTTCGTCTCCCATTTTGGTTGTGCTCGTTTCCACTCGAAAACCAACAGTCGACTAAAACTGCATCCCTTATTCGAACTAGTTGGAGACTGCCAAAATCCCGACACCGCTGCAGCTGGAGCGTGGTGTTCCTGGCCCGTTGTTGGTACCGTGTTTGGTCAAACCACGTGGTGGTCGAAGCAACCAGTGGCCCCGGGCCCCAATTGGGGCCCTTGGTTGAGCTCAGAACTCGCCCGGGAGCGATGGTTGCAGGGATGATGGGAACAGTGCGACAGGCGCCATCGCACGAGCTCAACAACCAGATCCTATCGTAGCATCCAACTTGACTTGTTGTTGATGATATGATCTCTTGGATTATCATAGAATTCTGTAGATCTATGACAGTTAAATTGGATAATATTACAGAATTCTACAGAGATCTTAACTTCTTTGCACAGCATGTGTGGAGCTTTATTTGGAGTTGAAAATCCCTTCCGTTGCAGTCTACATGTCATAGAGATGATGCAGATCACAAACATGTACATTCATGTGGTTGTTACGATGTTTTTGATTTTGTCATTCATGGGGAGGATGAGAACACTGGCAATAGTGCGATGCAAAACTTGCTGATTCCACCAATTGGGCGCACAACATGCGTCAACCAACAACAATGGCAAGCAGCATCGCTACTTTCACACTTAGAGCCGCAAGCTTTGCACAAATTCCTAATTTCCAAGATTTGGATCCTGCACTTTTCTGAAGCGACCTAATGTCATATTCCCTAGTCCCTAGTTATTATGAACCAATGGTTGGTTGACCAACCAGCAATGATTGCGGTTACCTAAACGTCCATGTTTTTTGGGTCACTCTTTGGACAGCCTGAAGCCTCACTGCGAGGCCTCACAACTCCCAAGTGCCTACATTTTCTGATTCCTGGAAGCCAAGCAAAAACCGAGGGCCCCCAGTTTTATAGACTCAGCTCGCCCAGCAATGATGCCAACTTCGATGGATGTTGGGACCCTGGTTCAGTCAGAACCAAGCGAAACCCCGCACCGAACAGCGGCTGCGGAGCCGCCAAGTGGAGCCGATGTTCGTCCATGTGAACAGGTCCTATGCCATCACCAACCCTCACCGCCAGTCCTCCGCAGCTCAGGAAGACCCCAAGGTACTGAAGAAACAGCGCTCCTCCAACAGCGTTTTCTCGTCTCAGGTGCGAAGTGAGTCACATTGGGAGTGGTAAATGTTGTCGTTCATCGGTGAATCACCAAAGATTTATGAGCAGTGATTGATGGTATTGATGGTTACTGATGGTTACTGATGGTTACTGATGGTTATTGATGGTTATTGATGGTTATTGATGGGTATTGATGGCTAATGGTCAATCCATGAGGGTTATATTATTTATATCTGTATATATATATATATCTATATTATCAAGATAAGTACTTGATGATTAGTTGCTAGTGATTAGTTGCTAGTGATTAGTTGCTTGTGGCCAATGATGGTCAGCAACCGCTAAAATTGATCGACATCGGTAGTGGTCGACAACAACGGGGGAAGAACCAGCAACGCTGGAGGGGCGACATCTGGAGGCCGCCACCACCACCACCACCAACCACAACGACAGCGACAGCGACAGCAAAAGGGCAGTAGCAGCAACAAACATGAGAAACACAAAACATAAATGATAACAAAGATCGCCAGTAGCCGCGGCAATGATGAACAACGAACAGAAAACAACAACATTCGCGGGAAGTAGTGGCGGCAACTCAAGAATGACGGCTAGTAGAACAATGACTCTGGCACTAAAATCAAGACCAACAATGACAGTGACAAGAATCCGTATCAACAACATGTTTGTGAAATGCAATACGAACTTCGCGCTACGTTGAGGGTAAGAAGACAACGAGCAAGGGCTTCAAGTGGGACTGTGATGTAGACAGCGAACACCTGCATAATGATGACGGTCAGAACAATGCAGCCAAAACAAACCAAAACAATAAAAGGCGGAAAACAGTCAGTGAATCTGCAAAAGAATCCCAAACTGCAAAAATCAGGAAGATGAAGATAACACACAACATATTTGCATTGATGATACAGTATTTTTTGATGAACGATCCAGCCAACACAGGATGTTGATATTTCACTATGACTACTTTGGGTTTGACTAGCAAAACTGAGCGTACCTATGTACTTACAACTATATGAGTAAAATGGTTGCATCCATATGCACATGTATATGATCAGATACAGTATGTACTTGCTTATTCTTATTGGATGCATATGAATAGCATAGTTACATACCACATTTGTGACATCATGCACCAACAAATACCAGCGATTCTGAAATTCTCACGCTGGAATATGCTATGATCCGTTTCAACAAACCACTGCCCAAACATTTCCGCAGACCACTGGTTGGTTGTTTCAAACCTTTTTTAATTTCCCTCGTATTTGAGGATATTTGGTTGGTTGACTGATAAGCTTTGTGGCTTAAGCACCTTCAGGTGGTGAGCTTGTCGGCCAATGACGGGCCGCGAAGCCTTAGCCATGACATCTCTCGAGAGGATGCAGCCTTTGCTGCAAGAGTTTGATTTGATGGGTACACCAGGTTGCGAAAGGTTCAATGGCAAGTCTTGGCCTAGAAGGAATGTTTTGGTCAGCGACTTGGAACAAGATCCAGAATGCGATGGTGTCTACTCTGCGGTTCTGTGGGTTCCGGAAGGTGGCAGTTCTTTCTCTTTCTCCAATCGCAGTCTCTGGAATGATGCGGATAGACCACTCCCTATGAAGATCAGAATCGCTTGGGACAAGAAGGTGAAGCCTATTGAATTCTCAGGCAAGGTGTTGTTCTGGGGCACTCGAGATGCGTTTCATGAATGGAAAGATGAAGATCCGGACTTCGTTGTCGATGATGAGACTTTGATGATTCCTCTTTTTCGAAATGGGGGTGAACTGGTCCATGTTTTCGAACCCTTTGCGGGAGGTGTGGGGGGCTGGAGCTCAGCGGTGCATTTCCTCCGAAAGCAGTTCCAACAAAAGCTCCAAGTGATCTCCATGGATTCGTGTATGGAAGCATGTAGGAATTTCTCAATGAATCATCAAGTTCCGCTGGTTGATGGATACCATGATCTTCCACATGACTTTCTCCTGGGCTTTCAACATGATCTTTTGATCAATGCTGATGTAGATTCCAAGACATGGTGGACTGCTCTGTCAACATGGACAGTCCATATCATGACGGTGAGCTCGCCTTGTCCTCCATGGTCAAATGCATCGACAGGTCCAGGACTGAAGGATCCATCAGGTCAACTCTTTCCTCTCTCCTTGTTGTTATGTCGCATTCTCCGTCCCAAGATCTTGCTGTTGGAACAAGTGAATGGTTTTTCCAGTCACCAGGACAGAGCCCTTTGTTTGCAGTGTTTGGAAATGGTAGGCTACTCTTTGAGATGGAAGAAGGTAGTGAATACTGCGGATTTTGGGGCTACCAAACGGTTCAGATGGTTGGGAATCGCTACACGTAAGGATGAGGCAGATCTGAACATTCAGGATTTCCAGATGTGGCCAGCCATTGAGCAACTCACACCCAAGAGCTTGAATGCCACCTTCGAAAATCATGGTCCGGAGGGACACAGTTTGTTGCTCAGTGATGAAGTCAGGGCATGTGCGGCAGACCCTGAATTGGCCCCAATGCATTCCAGGAAGCGACCAAGATCGAGAGACAACCATGAAATTCTGTTGGATCGATGCACCACACTGAACGAAGTTGCGAACACTTTCATGAGTCTGTATGCCTCGCAACATAAGATCGATCATGGTGTTCTCAAGTCCAAGGGATACATGGGCCACTTCCTTCTTTTGAATCAGGATGACCAAGAAGTGATTCGGTTTTTTCATCCCTTTGAGGCCATGTTGCTGCATGTTGCGTGTGACAGATGCTTCATTTCCAGTGACTTTGTTGAAGCCTACAAGCAAATTGGTAACCAGATCAGTTTGCCACAAGCGCTCCTTTTGTTGGTCAATGGTTTGACTTGGATGAATCATGGTTTCACTTTGCAAGCGGATGAAGTCTTTCAAGAACTCTTGAAGGTCAAATTGACGATGGCAAATTGCACTTTCTTTTTGCACCAAGTTGGAACCATTTATGCTCACAACTCTGATTTACAAGTGCATGGACCAGAAGAGATCCTTCAACAACTCCAGAATCTTCAGGACTTCATTTCGCAAATCGGTTTTGGTAGGATTGACTCTGAGCAGATGTGGTCACCGTCCCATGGTTTTCAGCCATTGCAGTTGGGTGAACCAAGTGAGGCCCAGATGGTTTTGCCTGCTTCTCCGATCACAGTTACAGAAGGTGATGATCATGATCAAATTGAAGCGGTTGAAGCACATACCATGTCACCGATCCAGGCCACTCTTCCCTTTCGACTCATGCTCAGGATTCGATATGAGGTGGATGGTAAACAGGTGCATTGCTGGATGCCATCAACAATTGAACCCGACATGATTGCTTTTGTCATGAGAACGCAGTTGTATGTTGAAGACATTGCCAGTGAGGACACGGGTTTCTCTTTTCTCATGAAACCGATTGGTCTACATGGACTTATTCCTGAGAATTTGGCAGGTGAGGTTATCCCGGTTGTCAAAGATGGATCCATGGCTTTTGAACTGATAGGACATGATACTAGACCAACTGATTTTGCGAACATCCTTGAACAATTCCCGCATGAGCAATGCTTTGATCAGTTCGGTGTAGTCACCAATGTCAAAGAGATGGAAGCCTCAATCATTTTCCTCCCCAACAGGATTGCGGTGAAACAACAGCGATTCCACCCCCTGGATCTTTTGCAAGCAACCCAAGCCACCGAGATCTCTGCAGTGTGGGATCCCATGCGATCAGCTCTGGATTTCAGGATCACAGGGCAAACTGATGCCATTGAATTGGTCTCAGATTTTTGGGCAGATCTTTTGGAGTATGATGCTTTGGCTATGATGGGATGCACTTTGTCCTCTGCCACCCAAACAGAAACCGTGCTTACTTTGGCTAGTGCAGAGGGAGGTATGCCCATCCCGCCCCTTGCATGGGAACACATTTTGGGAGTGACTGCAGCGCGATGTATTCTGGACAATCTCCATGATCCCCAGGGTACTTCCATCCATATCAAGTGGCTGAATCGGTTGCTTTGGTCGGGACGAATCCCAAGTCAAACCAAGATGATGCATTTGTTGGATCTTTTGGACATTGCATTTCTTCCCTTTCATGGTGAAGGAGTTTGCAGGTTGGTTTCACGAGGCAAGGTCTACTATGACATCACTGTAGGAGACATCCTGCTGCAAACAGATGCCACGGAACTCAAGTGTCATTTGATCTTTCGAACTGCTGGGGGAACAGGGGCTAAAGATGCCCAAAGGTTGCATATCAAGAATTCATTGGCAGCCACCCTTCTGGAGGAGGGTTTTCCATTAGAATGGACGGGAACCACCATGGATACATTGCTCAAGAATGTGGGCATCAAGAAATTGTCACAACTGGTGGTCCAACCCCCAGGGAAATCGCGATTAGATCAAACCTTACAACTGTGTAAGGACTGCGCCATCAACATTCCAGATCGGGTCTTTTCCGAAGCCAGCAGAGTTGGGGACAAAGGAGCTCAGAATCAGAGAAGTAAGAAAAGGGTGATTGTTCAACCTGATCCCAAGCATTATCAAATTGACACTACTTTCCTGACCACAGAGGATGATAGCAATCCTGTGCAGTTGCCCATGCTTCAACCGAATTTGAGTGGCATAGTATTGATGACATTGGAACAGGCTCATCCTTGGATACAAGAAAACCGGCCCATTTCGCGTGACGAGCTCTGTATGGCCATAGTGGGTAACCATGAATTGTCCACACAGTTGCCAGTTACACATTGTTCATTGCCATGCCGTGATACTGCAGGGACACCGGTCATTCTGGCGGTGACGATGGTGCAGTTGGGCACCAAACAAATTTCAAATGTGGCATCCCCCAAATCTGTTGATGAAGAGAAGTGTGTTACTGTTTCGATGACACTTTGGCGTGAAGACTTCTCTGAAGGGGAGTGGACCAAAGCAGTGGATCATTCAATGTCCTTCATTCGAACCATTCTCAAGGATTCCAATCTTCAAGATTCAGTGGAAGCGATGTGGGGACGTTCTATTAGAGGCCCCCAGAATCAAAGCTCAAAGCATTTGGTTGCCAATTCGATTCAACTCCACGCTGCTGTGCGTCAAGAGAAGTTGAATGATCTTCTTCGTTTGTCAGGCTTCAATAAGCTTTTCATCACTCCGAAGAGTCAAGATGGCAGACCGTCGAATGAGTGGAGAATCATTTGGCTAGAGGGCAGTCTGGCTCATCTTACTTCCATGTCCACCCAAACTGAACATTGCGCGGGATTGACCCGTAACAGGAGCTCATGGGGTCTGAGATACCCACGAGAGCATTTCCAGAAAGCATGGATTGTTTTGTGTGCTTCGAAACCATTGCCGAATGATTGGCAATTGAAATACATCTATCGAGTAGAGCCACTTCCATTCGGGGCTACGGCATCCATGTTGGAACAATGGTCAACAGTCCTCGCATGGAAATTCAGACCCATCAAATCAATGGGTCCCCGATCATGGTTGGTGGGAAGTCAAGATCCTTGCCCCAAAGGTGTGGTCTGTTTCAACTCCAGTCCAGTGATCATTCGCCTCATCCCACCTAAGGGGTCAACACCAGGAAATGCGGTCTTGGCAGGACCGAAACCGCAGGTGACAGCCAAGGCAGTGAGTTCATCTGAGGACTTCATGCAACACAATGATCCCTGGGCAGCATCAGCCGCGACTTTGGTGAGGAACGCTGGAGCGGCGACTGGCTCTGCAGCACCCAGAACAGTGCAAGGACCGGTTGAAGCCAAATTCAATGAAACAGATCAACGAATCACGAAACTGGAAGATGCTTTGAACAAGCTCACAACTGATACCAAGACCGGCTTCGAGAGAGTTGAACAGAGAGAGAGAGAGACATGCATTCACACATTGCCAAAGTGAAGCAAGACCTGGAACAATCTTTCTCCCAGGCCATCTCTCAACAATCAGCCCAATTGAACACGACTTTGGCTGATTTGAAGTCGTTGTTGATCAATCGTCCCAAACGAAAAAATGGCAAAGATAAAGGAACTGATGGGGAAGATGAAGAAATGGAAGACGATTGACTGCGAGAGCCACGAAGCCAGGGGTTTTTTGCCAAAGGGAATTTTCCACAACCTAGGGTTGATTGTGCGTTGGATTCCCTTTTTGTTCCATCATTGCTGATTCTTTGGCAGGGTACTTTTGATGTCGGTGAGGGGTTTTGCACTTTGTGCCCCGACTTTTGCAATACTTGGCATGGCCATTCATGTTTGTTCCATGTCCATACCGATGTTGTGCCTAAGGTTGGGCAGGCGGGGTTAGGCACAGCTACCTGTGCTGTGCCTAAGGTTGGGCAGGCGGAGTTAGGCACAGCTACCTGTGCTGTGCCTAAGCTTGTCTTTTCTGTGACCGCGTTGAGGTATGTCCATGTGATGATCTTAATTAGTTTTATGTTCCACCTGGCGCAGCAGCTTTGCGCAAGGATTTGTGCTAATGATTTCCTGGGTTTGACCTACCCAGTTGACATGCTTCCTTTTGGGGAATCAAGAGGAACCACATTTTCGGTGTTCTATCATCGAAGCATGGCATATCGCGGCGAACGAATTGGTGAAGCCGCCAATCCAGGACCTAGTCAATCGAAGAAACCATGTGCCATGACACTAGCAGCTATCAATCCCACCTCACTGCAGAACAAGCATGACGCTTTTCGATCACTTGCGAGCACACACAGGGTTCATACCTTTTGTTGTTCTGAAACCTCGGCAACCAAAGCGGTTCAGGCATCCTTCCAACGATTCATGCATGGCCTTAAATACAGAAGTATATGGTCAGCTCCGGTGCCACCTCACTCCAGCAGTTATGATGAGGGTACTTATCGTGGTAAAGCTGCGGGGGTCTCCATGCATACGCTTTTTCCAGCAAGACGTTCATGGAATCCTCATGATGTTGTGTGGAGCCATTCAGTGCGACTCCAACATGTTGTGATGCGGTTGGGAACTCTTTGGATTCAGGTGGTTGTGATCTATGGCTACTCCAATGGTAATCACCAGTGGCGGGCTCTCACCAATGAGCTCTTTCAACAAGCTATGGTGATGACTTCCAAGCTGAATTTGCCAGTGTTGTATGTAGGGGATTTCAACCTCGATGTCCATACCTTGGATGCTTGGGAATCTCTTCGAGATCAGGGTTACATCAGTATTCAACAGCTCTTTTCTCAGCAACATGGATATAGCATGCCACCTACTTGCAAGAATGCGACGTCGCCGGATTCCCTGGTGATGCACCCTGCCATTGCCAAATTGGCACACAACATTCGAGTGCTGGGCCCAGAGTGGTTTGATACGCATAGACCCATTTTGATAGACTTTCACGTGCCGTTGTTACATGTGACTGCACCAGCTATACGGTACCCTCAATCTTGGACACAGTTTGGAGTAGGTAGGCCTGAAATTCAAGCAATCGTTGATGGTGATTCCACTTTGCTTCATCCAGTTCAAGACCTTTCGGAATGGGGAGCGAGGGTTGAATCTTTGGTTTCCAAAGCACTGGCTAGTGAAGCCGCTGCTAACCCACAGTTTCAAGTGCCACCCAATCTCCCTAAACGATGTAGGGGTCGATGCCAACCAGCCAAGATTGTCAAAAAACAGCTTCATGTGGCTTGCAAACCGTCCAGACAAGGCAACCATGTGCCACCAATTGAACCACAATCTTTTCAGAGCCGACGCATTCTCAAACAAGTGAGGCGTGTTGAATCTTTGCGTCAACGTATTGGAAAGTTGGTTTCTTTTGATACCATTTGGCAACGTACATGGGATCAGCTTTATGAGGAATGGAATGTGATTTGCAAACAACGCCTACAAGGTCAACCTTTCACCAATTGGGTTCAGAATATACCGGAATTAGGACCATGCCCAGGCAATCTTCCCACGGTTGCTTGGCTGCTGGATCTTCAGCAGTTCTTGCAGCATGAATTGGCGAGACAACTGCAACAGGAAACCAATGTGCAGCAACAGATAAGAAAGCTGCGCCATCGCAATGATGTTGCTGAGAATCATGCTAAGGAATGCTTTGCCATGATTAGGGGACCAAAGAATCCACCTTTTCGAACTACGGAAACTGATTTGGATCAGCAGGCTTATGTCGTCCCTGAAGGGGACCAATTGTGGAGGCTCTTTTTGGACAAGGCCTCAGATTTCATCATGGAGCAACCACTTTTTGTTGACACCCTCCCAGCCTACCTGCGGTCACGGGATGATTTTTCTCTTTTGGTCTACATCCCCACGGGTACCCCCGAGCAGATTGACACGGTGAGGGTCCATCAGGTGGTCTACCACTTTGAGGACAATACCATAGCGGGGCAGTTGACAGACTACTGGAAACAGTTTTGGTTGCGGGATGAACCCTGGCAATCGGTTGACTCGCTACCTGCTATTCCTGATGACTCTTTTGTGAAACGATTGAGAACTTTTCTCCCTGATATAGACTGGAATGGTTGGGAAAACCCTCACACCCTTCAGAATTGGAGGCGGGCGATCAAACAACTGCGATCGGACTCAGCTCCAGGGGTTGATGGCTTTGCCTTTTTTGAGCTCAAACAATTGCCGGATGAAGTTTTACAACTTTTGGTGGACTATGTCAACACTTTGGATTTTTTTCCGGATTGGGAAATGATTGCACGGACGGTTCCACTTGCTAAGAAGCAATCCAACCTGCAGGCTAAGGACTCCCGTCCTATTACCATTCTGGGATCCATCTACAGGATATGGTCAAAGGTCACATGTGGGGCATTGACTCAACATCTCCTTCGACACTGTCCTCCGCAGATCACAGGACTTCTTCCTAAACGAGGTTCACATCAGGCTAGCTGGAAGCAACAGTGGGCTTTGGAAGTGGCACGACATCAAGGGGAGTCCTTGCAAGGTCTCACTCTGGATTTGACCAAGTGCTTCAACCTTATAGACAGATGTAAGGTATGCATCCTTCTCCAACTGCTCAGATTTCCTCTTCAACTTATACGAGTCTGGTTCTTTTCCCTGAACAAGCTTCGACGATTTTGGGATTTGAATGGCTTTTACAGTAACTTGATGAACAGCTCCACCGGTTGTCCGGAAGGAGATGGATGGTCAGTCTTGATTATGGTCCTTCTTTGTCTTGTTTGGACGCAAGGATTGATCTCTAGTGTACCTTCTATCCAAGCATCGGCTTATGCTGACAACTGGTCATGGTGGGGAAGCCACGAAGTACACATTCCAGCTGCACGGTTCACAGTAGAGTGTTGTGCATATTTTGGACTACGTATTGACTGGTCCAAGACGTGGTTTTGGAGTACTGACAACCAATGGAGTAATCAGTTGTTGCATGATCTCTCACAGGTTGCTAACTCTCCCCTCCTTGAGGTTCGTCGCAATGCGCAGGACTTAGGCTGTAACATGACTTACCAAGGGGCCGCAGTTTTTGGCCGCATGCAAGATCGCTTTGATCGTGCAAAGGATCGTTTGGTCAAACTGCAACATGCTCCCTGGCCTGTTTCTGTTAAGATTCACATGATTCGCATGAGCGTATATCCGGTAGCCTTCTACGGAGTTGAATTGCTTTTGGTTCCTGTCAAAGTTTTGGACAGCTTGCGGTCCCAGATTGCCACGGCCATTTTGGGTACAGGGGCTAAGAGTGCCAATTCAGCAATCCTCTTTCAGTGTTTGCACAAGGGCCTTTTGGATCCTGCTCTTCATGTTACTCTTTTAGCTTTGAAACATGCCAAACAACATTTGAGTGACATGAGTGAATCCCAACGCTCCCTTTTCTTTCACATTCTCTCCAGACATAGCCGGAATTTCAAGGTGCAGGGACCTGCCTCGGCCCTGCGTGAGTACCTAGCACGTTTGGGGGTGCAATGTGATCGCGAAGGGTATTTGTTTATAGGCCAATTCCCCAAGGTCAGTTTGCTACATGACTCCATGGATACCATTGGTGATTTGCTTGAGATGGAGTGGCAGAAAGACCTTCTGGTCCTGTACACAGATAGGAAGTACATTGGACGACAACTTCCAATGGATCGCAAAGCAATCTTGCGGTTGCTGCGCACCAAATCGCCTGCGGAGCAACTCTTGCTCCTCCGTGAAATCTCAGGAGGCTTTCAGCCCAAACACCAGCAGGCTTCATGGGATCATTCCACGGCTGATGTGTGTGAATTTTGTCAGGAACACGAAGATACTCGTGAACATCGCATGTTGTCGTGTTCCTACTTTCAGGAGCAGAGAGATCCATATATGGATATTCTTGGTGACATTGCTGAACATCATAGTTTCTTGTGTCACCTTCCTGTTCCTAGATTTGGGGTGGATGCTGAGTTTGTAGCACTTTTGCACTATGCTATGCCTATACCTGACCTCGTGCCTGCAGTCAAGGAGTCCATTCTCCGTGTCTCTGACGGGGCCTTACCGTGTTTTTACACAGATGGTAGTTCTTTTGGACAAGATCATCCAAGTGTCAGATTTTGTGCGTACAGTGTAGTTGCGGATCTTGCTGCAAGTGACTCAGAGCGTATTGCAGCCGTGCATGCCACTTCCTTGCAAGCTCCCACTCCCTCTACCCTCAGTGTTGTTGCTGTTGGTAGGTTAAAGGGTAGGCAACAGATTCATAGAGCGGAGCTGTCAGCTATAGTGTGGATATGTAGTCACTTTTCTCAGGCCATCATCAGGACTGATTGTGCGGTAGCCATCGACCTGATTGACAAAGTGAGGACATCTGATTCCTCTTTGTGGGTGCTCCATCCAGACAGTGATCTTTTGAATCAACTCCAGGCGGTCCTTTCTCACGGGCACCAGGTTCTCAAGATCAAGGCGCACCAGGATCCGAATACTCTACTTTGTCCTTTGGAGAAGTACCATGCTTGGGGCAATATAGTGGCAGATAAGGCGGCAGTTGAGGCGAACAGAACCTTGTTCCCTGACATTGCACATCATCTTCATGAACGACTTCGACAATACATGGAGGACTTTGACAAGTTTCGGAAGCTTTATACTTTTCTGGTTGACCTCCATCAGACGCGGGCTCGGGCCCAGCAACATCAAGCAGTGGGGAATGTTACCACTCCTTTGGTGAATTTGGTGAATCTGGCTAAGCAGTGGCGGCCAACCCAAATCTGGCAACAGCCTCAGCAATGCGATGATTCGCAATTGTCCTCCAGTTCTTGGGGAATTCAGTTGATGTATGTGGTCCATGAGTGGCTGCGATCCTGTATATGGCCTGATGATGAACAAGCTTCACCTGCTCCATACCCGGTTGGGATTGCTTGGGCAGAGGTTGCGGTTGCTCTATCTCTTCTCTATGGATCCTGGCTGCCAGTCAGGCGAAAATCCGCCGACGGACAGGAGTACTTGTACCAACCTAGATCTCTTGCAGAAGCAACGGCTATGGGAGTCACCATGGGTGAACAATCCAGGATGGCAAGTCAGATGGTTGCTCAATACCGATCCTTGATCAACGTTGAGATGTTACCAGATACGAAGGGTGGCAAAGTTCGTGCACTCATCATGTACGGATTCTCTGAAACGATTGGAGGGCTCAAGAGGCGTCCTGCCTTTGAGGGACAGCAACAAGTGTGTGAAGTGATGGCTGAGTATGTCAGAACGAACTCAGTCTCTCTGGGATCTTTGATTGATATCCAGTTTGAACCTGGCTTTGAAATCTGGCCTGAGGCGACGTCAGTCTTTCAGAATCCCTGGAACGCACATAGACGGGAAATGCTGCAAGTACAAAAGGTCATGAAGGCTGCCAAAAGGGCAGCTGTCTAGTTTCACCTTTTAGGACCAGGACATGCGGGCGCTTCTTGTGCTTCGGCCGGGGGAGCGTCCGCTTCACAAGTGGAACCGGTTGGTTGACTGATATTTTTCATGACGGGATGGTCCAAAAACCAAGCAGACCAGGTCTGCAATTGCAATGCTTGGTATGTGCCAACAGTGACAACCGTTGATCCGCTCCAACAACTCGGCGGTTTGCATGCTGAGTCGACCTGGGTGACCTGTGGGCCATGGGGGGTGAGCCACGTGAGCACGCCACTGGTTGGTGCTTTTTGGAGGGGCAAAAAAGCCACCAACCAAGCCATCAAATATCTATTTTTCAGAAGCTTCATCAGTTTGATTAGGCTGATCAGGGTTCATGATGTTCAAGTGCCATTTGAGAGTTCATGTCGGGCGATGCTTGAAACCTTCGATTACAGAACGGGGGGAACTGGAGCAGTTCGGCATGCTCATTGTTTTCGGGATATTCAGAGCCTCCGAAACAAAACTATTGACTTCATATCAGTCATATATAAATAACATTATTTACCATTGTTTTCTTGGGGGCGGCGGAATGGCACAGTCGCCGGTCACCATGGGGGTCACCCTTTCAGGCGAGATCACTTGAGTCTTTTCCAACCAACTTCACCACGCCAGGGCCCCGACCTCACTCGGGTCATTTGGCGCTGGCCGGCAGACACTTGGACCCGTCAACAGTTGTTGTCCCGACTGAGTCGCGTGAGTTTCACGGTAGCGGTAGCATATAGGCGGGCCCTGCGGCTCGCATATCGTCACAGAAGTTGATACAAGTTGAATCACTATCTTTCATGGTGGATGATGGGTGGATGATGTTGGTACATATAATGAGGCTGACTTGCAACTGCGCAGCATCAAAGGATGGGGCCGTCGGAGCAGGATCGCAACAGTACTACTCATCCTTTTTTGTCAATGCCAGTGGGCAGCATTGATGCAAACCCTTCAGAAGATCTATTTCTATCAGCGCAAATCCCTAAAAAGACCATGGTAAAAATATGTTCTTTTCTGTCGGGTTTTTGTCGATTTGGTGACACGAAGAAGAAAGCGCACTTTGTTTCAGAAACAGAATTGCAATGCTTGGTCTATAGATGAGTTACGAAAGAAGATGATGGTGGTCGATTAGTGAGGCACATTCTCCCTAGGTTTCCAAAGTCCGTCAAAATAATAGTCCTTGCCTGCCAGGGATTTTCTTTGATATTCTTTCTATTGTAACTATGAGCAACCTTTTGCGTCGCCATGCTAATCCATTTGACTGACAGGTATTCAGTTTGCTTTGCATCTATACGGCCTGGTTTGACCTGTGAAAACCATGAAAATAACATCCGTTCTGGCTTGTTTTCATACATGTTCAATCACTTATATATTCTTACACTGATGTATCATATACATGTTGTACATGTTTTGATATGTTATATCATGTTAATATCATGTTATATTTTTCAGATGTTCCATCCTGTACATGGCATCTCATTGCCGGTGCATGTACCTACCAACCTGCTACGCACCGTTGGGCGTGTGCGGTGGCATCGGCATGGGCTTCCCCCAGCACAGCGCGCCGCTGCCCAGGCGCTGCCGCACAGCATGTCGCGCAGCACTGAGAACTCGCAGAATAACTCGCAGGACAAGTCGCGGCAAAGCCAGCGCCGCGAATCGTTCCGAGATGTGTAACGAATATGGCGAGTTGGATCAAGCAGTTAATCAACCAACTAATAGGGGATGATAACCACCAACAATATTAGGGAAAACAATGGTTCATGATACATATGAGCAACTCGTGACTCGTTCCGAGATGTGTAACGAATATGGGATTTATCTGGAGATTGATCTAGAGATTATAGTGGTTACTAGGATTTTCTATGGAAACTATGGGATTTATCTAGGGATTCACAGGGATTATGATATGACTTATTAGGGATTAATCTATTTATCTAGGGATTATAGTGTTTAAATGGATTCATCAACCAACTAATAGGGCTACGATATGGTTGGAATATGAGTGGATTATATCGGGTTATAGGGGTCAACGATAGGGGGTTATAGTTGGTAAGTCAGATGTTACCTCACGAATTGATCACCAACAAAATAGCGGATTGTAGTGGTCAATGATGGGGGATCACCACTTACACTGTTTTACATAATGAGCAACTCATGATGGGATTTTCTTTAGAAACTATGGGATTTATCTAGGGATTATTTAGGGATTATTTAGGGATTGTTTAGGGATTAGAGTGGTGAATAGGATTATATATGGTGGTTTCTCAGAATAGGGCTACCCCCAACAATGGTTGGTTTATGACCTATACATGGCTAATGAAGGATGACACCTACTGGGTCCCCTATTTTGAGAAACACCCTTTGAGCAACTCATGACTCGTGACTCACTTATGATTAACTTGTGAGACTCAATTTGTGGTAAACTATGATTATGTAATTGAGTCCAGATGGTGGTTTCAAGCATTTTTTGCTTTCCAAAATGTATTACCAAATGGTTCGTTGGTTTACCATCATTTTTCATAGGGTCGAAAGCACCAACCAGTGATGATCAATTTTCAAACTTATGATTAGCTATGATCAACTTGCGATTAATTGTGATTCAATAGTGAGTAACTCTGATTAACTTCTCATTGATTTTTGATGAGCTTGTGAGTTGCTAGTGATTCACCTATGATTAACTTATGATAAACTACCATAATTTGTTTAAGATCAAGTAAGTTACATATGATTCATGTGGCAGTGGGTCAGTTCACCCAATACCCCTGGTTCCCCCACTATTAACCAGGCTGGTTTCCTTATCATTGTTGGTTATCATATAAATATTATGGTTTATTATCCCATTATCATTGTTGGTTCATTGTTGGTTATCAACTATGAACCATTGTTTTCCATAGTGATCCTTATTATGGTTATCATCCTTCATTATTGTTGCTTAATATTGACCTACAACCATATAGTTGGTATATCCCCTAGTATCAAACTAATTGGTGATCATCCGATATCATTAGTTTGTTAATAGTGATCCAGCTCGCCATGTGTATCAACACAGGAGCCCAAGTTCGAGTCGGAGCACAGCGACGAGGAGCCCAGTCCGGGCACCACCAGTTGTTGTGGGCACTGGGGAGCTGGCGCAGCTGCCGCAATGCTGAGAGATCTTCCCAAAAAGATGTGATCCATTGGTTAATGGGATTCTAATGGTTGGATTCTAATGGTTAAAGGATTCCGGAAAAAATGGTTCAAAGATGGTGGATTCTAATGGTTGGATGACTGGATATGGGTTTTTTGGGGGACAAAGAGATGGTCGGTTCTAATGGGTGGATGGATATGTGGTGGTTTCTCAAACTAAAGGTGCCCCCCAATTCATCCAAGATTAAGTACCTTTAGTACTAAACCAAACAGAGTAACCATTTTGGGGTACCCCCATATTGAGAAACCACCATAGGGATATGGTGGATATTCTGATTAAAATCGTGATATCATGGCAACAAATAACCAGGACACCCCAACAACAATAGGTTTCGTTCGTCAAACACGTGATCACATTATCGTTGGAAAAAATCTACGCCATTGTGAAAAATCCCAAAAAGGTGATACATATATCCTGCCAGCTCGAATTTGTTGATCTTTGTTGGCACTTTTTGGGGGCCGGAGCCTGGCAGAAAGCATCAGGAGTGGGGAAAATACGTGGGTTGAAAGCAGCATAGTGATATTTCGCGTGGTAATGAACCAATAGAGATCCAACTGATCACCAATAGAGATGCATATTATAGATGACAAATATCGAAGACTAGTGATAGTATCAATAATATGCATCTCTATTTGGGAGTTGAGCACTACGAGGAGGATTTAGGGAGCAGCACTACAATAGAATTGACCGTGTTTTGTTGCGGATTTCAGAGAAAAGTTTGAGAGGTTGCTTGTGGGACACAGCTCGAGTTGGTTCGTGTTTGCTGGCACGCCATTACCGGCGGTACAGATCCGCAACCATTCCTTAGCTCGCATCACAACAGTGGGGCAACTGTTCCTTGATGTTGTTTGGTGTCAACAGCCTGCTAACCAAGTATACTTCGCCAGAACTAACATGATCTAACCATAGTTGATAGGTTGTTTGGCACCAAGTGAACACTGTGATTCACCACCATCAAACAGCACCCACTGATTTGTTCACCATCCAGGGTTGAGTTCCATGGTGTCACCTGCCAGGAGAACAGGACGTTGGACGTAGTGCCTGCTGAAGCCTTGATGGACTTGTTCATCAACAAGGACCAGCCGCTGTGGGATATCCTGAGCACAAGAAATGCACCCCCGGGTCACCTCGGGTGAACCGGGGATGAACCGTGGGGGAAACGATGAGAGGACAATAATGAACAAGGATTGATCAGCATATTTTCACCAATCTTTGCCTTTCAGCCAATCCCTTGAAAAGATGCAGATTCTGAGGCTGTTTCACTTCAAGCGGGTGGTTTTGAGCCGGCTTTGTCCACTTAAACGGACTCCTAAACCGTTCTAGGGTATGTTTATTTGGGAACTGCCAATCGTAGCTGCTTTTAGTTACTGTACATGGTCATTTTTCGATAGCTTGACCACTACCAATAGCTTTGGCTTTGCCATCGACCCAAAAGATGGGATGCGATCAAAATCCGGCCGCCGTTGGATGATTGACGATTCAACTTTTCTGTCATTTCGACGGAATGACATGATATAGACACATATAGACAATCATATCCCAAAAAATCTCAAACTTCACATCCTCATTTTGTTCGAGATCCCTGTTTTAGTCTACCGGTGCATGAGCTCGGTCCCGGTGACCCCGTGAGCGTTCGCGCCCCGGTTGTCGTCCCTGTATCGGAGCCAGGATGCTGAGTTGCCAAGGCAGATCTTCCGACAGCAGA
The DNA here is from genome assembly GCA_009767595.1 of Symbiodinium kawagutii. Lineage (NCBI taxonomy): Eukaryota > Dinophyceae > Suessiales > Symbiodiniaceae > Symbiodinium > Symbiodinium kawagutii. The sequence continues at coordinate 232,930 of VSDK01021467.1, forward strand.
ATCTGCTGAAGCAGTACCAGGACTGCCATGGACTGCCTGCCGTTGACCTGCTGCAGCAGGGCCGATCCGGGTCAACCAGACGCCATCCTTGAGCTGGTGATAGGGGACACCAGTGGTGGGGACAGTCACGAGCTCACCAACTTGCTGCCATGGTTAGTATGATGGATTTGATGAGAACGTGCGTTAATGATGGTATACCAACCTGGCTTGGGCTTGTATGGGGGTTGTAGCCTTCCTTGGTGGTTAATGAATGTTAATGATAGGGAACAGTGACCAACAAGAATGATTGATCAGCTATACTGCCTGGTTGGTTGAACCGACCGACAGGAAACTTGGGGGTCAACACCAGGTAAGTGGAACTCCAAGCGACTGGAAACATGGGAAAACCATGGACTCAGCAAAGTTACATCAGCTGACCAGAGAGTAGCCTCAAGATTGATATATTCCATGTGTTCTTGCTAGAAATGAACATTTAGTTGGGAGCTACCATGGTTGATAGAGCAAAAAACTCTCAAACTATGATTCCACAACGTGAGAGATATAGATGACACACATCTCAGTTGTTTCCAGTCAAGTTTGCTTAGGATTTTTCTTTAATGCCAAGAAACGATAAGCCCCTTCCTCAGCATACCCTTTGATCATACCCAGGGCCACAGAGTGCTGCTTGTGAGATAGTTTCTCAGATTAGCTGGCTGGTGGCTGGGAGGGAGCTAAGGAGCCAAGGGTATTTTTACAGCCCTTTAAGGGTCTTAGGATGTCAGATGCACACGTCGTATCACCCTGGTTTTACCTGAGGTGCTACAATATGCAGCGATAATTAGTACCAGAATGTACGGCAAGAACAGTCGTGCTCTTGTTGGATGGATCATTTACAAACGGTTTCACGCTGTTATTTACAATCAACAAACGCTATTAGTCCCAAAAGCGTCTCAGCTATTCTTGTTGCCAGCCACGTGACATTCCTCCGATTACCATCACAAACAAAAGTTCTTAGGATATTTTTCTTGTGCTATCAATATCAGATGCCTATCCCAGAGTTCGCATTCCCAACATTGTCATCAATTACCCTGGACCTTCACCATGATCAACCATGATTTATCAAAATCATGATTCTTCAGCAGCTGAAGTCTCATATGGTGGTTTCTTAAGTCATAGGGTACCCCGCACTTATCATACATTGAATTAACGATTTGCAGTAGTAAACCAACCTCAACTTTGGGGTTCCCAAACTGGCTTGAGACCATGATTCTGTTTGGAATATCCCCTATTATGGCCGGTCATTCATCATTGCCCTCATTATTAAGCCTTGAGAAACCACCATATAATCCGATGAACCACCATAATCCCCATAGAATCCCATATAAATGCCATATCAAACCATTAACAACTATAATCCCCATATAAATCCCATATAAATCCCATGGTTTCTATGGAAAATCCCCCAGGGTTCCGCAGCACCGCAGGCGATGCGTGAGATCCTGGTGGCCGGCGACACCAACCGCCTGGTGGCGGAGTTGACCTTCGTCCCTTGGCAGAACCGTGGTACCGTTGGTGAAGGGTGGCTATAGCTAGTGGTAATGATTTATAGTTTTTGGTAATGATTTATATCTCTTGAAAATGGTTAAAACCATGACTGTTAGTTGATAACAATAGTAGTTAATTATTGATTCATAGCTGTTGTTTCACAATGGTTATAGCTATTAGTCATGATTATAGCTAGTTATAAGAGCTAGTAGCATTCACCAATGATTCACCACTACTAAGAGCTAGTGGCTATAACAGCCATAACCATTCTTAATCATTACCACGAACCATTATTAAGAGCGAGTAGCAATGATTCATAGCTCCTGATAATGATTATAAATTGATTATTAGTAGTAATGATGAAGAATGGTTTGCATTCTTTAGCTATTGCATGGTGATGGTTGATAGTGATGGTAGTTATAGCTCTTAGTAATGTTTGTAAATTGATAATTAGTAGTAATAGTTCACAAATTATAGCTATTTCATGATGATGGTTATGAATAAACAAGAAGAAGAAGAAGAAGAACAACAACAACAACAACCACGGGGATGATAATGATACGACCAACAAAAATAGGGGAGAATAGAACTGGATGTGCCACGTCCATTGTGCAAGCACTTGGCTGGTGCTCCCACTTGCCCATCGCCTGCTTGCAGCACAAAGTGGGAACCAACCAGGCAACCAGGGTGCCACACTTAACATGGATCTGTTCCTGGGGTCACCAAGCAAGGCTTAATTAAAGCTGTTTGAGTGTGCTGAACAACAGGGGAGAAGATAGGATTGAGAACCAAGGAGTCCTTAACCAGTTGACAATCCTCGAGCCGCGCAGGAATCAGCGACTCTCAGCCCATCGCGATGTGCTTCAAAGAACGTCCGGGAAGGTTCCGACATGACAGTTTTTTGAAAGCCGCGGATAAGGACGTGGACGTCAAGAGAACGCGTCAAGTTGCTGAGCAATCCGCCGCTTGCCGCAACATTTTCCTAGGTGCTTTTATGAGCTTTGCTGGCCTCTACCGTGGTGCAGAACAAAAAGAGGACCTGGCTGGGCAGATGGACACTTGCCTGTTCTGTCGACAAGAGGGTGGCCATCAGGACCATCAATTTTGGCAGTGTGCAGGGAATCGGTTTCTCCTTTTGCGTCAAATGTCTACCAGCGCCGGCTGGGTTGGGTGCTGCGTTCTGACACGGGTCAATTTCCAGCTTATCTGTCACACCTGACAGATACTATGAACCCCAGAAATTGCGATATCCAGGTGCAGAGTAGCATCCTCCGCGTGAAGGCTCGTTCATGAGCTGGTCTTGACCCACGAATCTCTGCGAAGGTCCACTGAGGGGTCCTCTGAGGTACCTGTTTTTGCGTTCAACAGCTGCGCTGTTGTAGCTCAGTGTTAGCCCGGCTGGCCGCTATGAAACTTGTTTCAGCCCATGGCGAGCCACTAATAAACTCTGGAACCTGCTGGCTACGTGTTGGCAAGCCGTCTTCCGAAAATCGATCAACAGACCTGGTGAAGAAGCTGAAGATGATGAGATGATGGTGGGCCATGAGTGATATGCGAATCCTTCAATATGCTGATAATAAATGAAATTTCAGTGATTGGCAATGGTTAATGGTGAACATTAAGAACCCTCAGTGCTCAAGCCGAGTTCTATGGTCCGAGTAGCTGTGAATTGATGATGGTCTATGGTGGATCAGGCATCCAAGCATGCGGCGTTACCTCATTTTTGGAGACCATCTTCTATACCAGCATAGTTGTCGTTGGGGCACTCTTGTGGTTAGAATCCTTCTCCGTATTATACTAAACCCTTTGGAAAGCCTTTAGCCAATAGCTGTGGGACCAAACCCTGTTTTACCTTACATGCCCCACGTTTCCCGTATTTACCAACCGGGTCGTTAGCTACCCCCAAACATTTCTGCTGCAATCTGATAACTGACCCTGATAACTGACCGTGACTACAAACCACTGAAGCATCAGTTCAAAAAAATTGCATCAGCACCATTGTTCATCATCAAGCGCATCAAAGATCAGACCATGCCACCACGCTTAGCTTTCATTTACTCAACGACTTTCCTCAATGATCACCCATGACCCACCCATGACCCACCTATGACTCACCCATGACCCGCACCTCACCGACTCACCGAAGCGTGGACGGAACGCCATGGTGGGGGGCTGTGCGAATCGCGAGGTGCGCATCAATGACTTGGCGGCTCCACCGGAAGCCTTGGACCCTCTGCAACTTGACAGTGACGAGGGTCCAGGGCTGGTGCTGACATGGAGATGTTTGGATGGTTGATGATGGTTGATGATGGTGGATGATGGTGGATGATGGTGGATGATGGTGGATGATGGTTGATGGTTAGTTAGTTGATGGTTAGTTAGTTGATGGTTGATTCAGTGATGGTTGATGGTTGGTTGATGGTTGGTTGATGGTTGATGGTTGGTTGATGGTTGGTTGATTGTCTGTGGCGGACTATTGACACTTGATGGTGAATAATCGCCAGGGTGGTGCATCAGCCAATGTTTTTGTTGTTGATGAGCAGATGAATGCTGGTTTTTGGTGGTTTATAGCTGCTTAAGGATGATTGATGATGATTAAGGATGGCTACTGATGCTTGATGCACCTCAGGTCTATTGTGGTTTATTTGACACCAGTCTTCGCTCAATCCCCTCGTTGCTATGCCTTTCTCCATATACAAGCCCAGCTTCCTGGATTCGCTCGGAAGCTCAGGTTCTACATTGAGCCAGTGGTGGCCATCCTGATTCTAGTGACCCTTGGTGGCAAAGATAGGATCGGCTAATACGCCTCAACAGTGGCCAGATTGTTGGTATTCCTTGGCTGTGCGATTACGATGTGTAAAAAAAAACATCCCAAAAGCTTCCCATGCATATGGAGGTTTCTCAAAATAAAGTACCCCAAAAATGGCTGGGTTTACTACTATCAATGACTATCAATGACTACTAATGGATGATTGGGGGGTACCCCTATTTTGAGAAACACCCATATAGACAATCCCAAAGGCTATGATGTATCCTTTCGGAATTTCCCCCACGCCAATCATCCCAAACATCAGTGGGAAGTGACCATCACTGTTCCCCGTTGATGGACACCCCTGGCGGCACCGTTGCGGCCGCGTGCAGCCGCTTGCCGCTCGCAGATCCTTGGAGCCGAGGAATGGAATCATGATTGGCTTCCAGACGGATCGGAACTTTGAATCTTGGAGCGGCTGGCCTTACATTGAGGTGGTCTTCGTTTCTTGGAGCAACCAGGATTGGCCGAATTGGCCATGACGACGTGGAGGAGTTGGTTTTTGAAGGCTACAAAGGATCAAGCATGATTTACTACGGGTGTTGAATGGTTGATATTGACTGCGATTGGTGAATGCTGGCCCGCGAATCCACATTGAACGTTGATGGTGGTTCAGTGAACAAGGGAGCAAGTCAATCATTTGCTGGGCTGGATCAGCCATGATCAGGACTGTCGAATAATGGTCTGGTTGCCAAAGTTAGGGCATGAGGTCAAAGAAGTGGCGCGTGATCACTTGTCAAGTCATAGAAGATCACCTGATTATACCAGAGTACTCTGTTGATATTCAGTTGGTGGCCGTGCCACTGCAGAGACTATCCAGGAAAACCCAAGCATCTCTCACCTCACCATGACTTGCAGGGAGCTCGCCATGATATCTTCTCCTGGATCGCTGCTGGTTGCCACTCCGGAGAGGTTGATCGGCGACCCGCTTCCCAGGCCGTTTTGTTGGTGGGCGAATGCATCATACGCTTCATCCTGACCGGCTGCAAGGATTTCTTTTGTGGCCCCGACTCTCGCCTGGGGGTGCCGATCAACCAGGATAGTGGTTGGATGTGGTTGGCTATGGAACCATTTACCAGAACTCATCATTATACAACATATGAGCCATTTACATAGTGAGCATCATTCTTCAGCTGACCATTCAGACCTGCGGATCCATCAATTGGTCATGTTGCATCTTCACTCCCCAGATGGCATCACAGTTGGTTGATGTATCCTTGGCGTTAGCCTTTAGCAAAGATGGCACAAGTCGCCAGTCACGTACAGAGATATCCTGGGTACTCCTAGATAACCAGCCAAGAACTTTGGGTGCCGTTGACTGGGGCGTCTCCACACAAGCAACATGGGGTATTACATTTCGATGATGGGAATGCATGTTTGTGTGCAGCATCACTTTAATACCAGGAAAAATTGAAGAGAACGAAGAATTGTACTGCCTAGAAGGGTGCCTTATCAAAACAATGAATGCCTCATGAGAATACTAAGTTTCAAAAGTGGCAGTGCAAAAACCATGCAAAAGCTGTCGGTGTCCTTTTCCGTCGTGTCGGCCGGCCATTCAAACAATGGACATGCAACACATGGTTCATGATTTGGGACCCAATTTTGGCACGGCAACAATGATTTACTGACCCTCAAGGCCAGATCAAATCCTGGCTGCGGCCCGTCGAGAAGAATTCGGAGCGTGGTTTCTACATGGACTGCAGAACGAAACCGACTCACTGTACTGCTGGTTGGTGGTTCCAAACACGTTTTATTTTCCGTAGTATTGCCAAATGGTTGGTTGGTTGGTTGACAGGCATATTTTTCACAGGGTTGGTTCAACCACCAACCAGACTAGATCTTTCTACCTCATCCGGGGAATGGGGCATCCAGGTATGAATTTGTCCAAGTTTTGTTTCTCTCACACGTATTTGTGTTTTCGCCATCCGTACCTATGGCATGCAAGAAAAAGAAGCACTTATACGCCACAGGATCTTTTGAGGTAAATGAATGTAAACAATGGTTTGGACAAGACGACGGTCGTTGCTGCTGTTGTCCCGGTTGCTCGCTGTTGGGTGTGGTCATCAGCGCTCGAGGCCAAGAGCTAAACAGATTTCCATTTTGATCTTGCGCAACTATCATGCCAATGCTTGTGGTAGGTGTGTGTGTGTGTGTGTCTCAGGCCAACGATGTGAGGGGAAGAGACTCTGTTGCACAGTCGGGTGACCTGATGTTGCACAGTCCAAAACATTCAACTGATCCTACTAGTACTGGGGTCAACTCATAGCATCTCACCAGGTGCTGTGACTGAACCCCTACACTGTACATCATCCTACATCCAAGGATGCGCATTGGAATTTCTTCGACCTGTTCTTGGTCCTGACAGACACTTGGCATCACTTTTCACTCGGCTCCCACTCAAGACCACCATTTTTGCCGGTGGGGAAATCCCGAACCTCTCACTTTGTGCATGCCGTTTTGACCCCCTAGGATTCCTACAGGGTTCATAGATAGGGTTAATATTCTTAGAGTTACTAGAGGGTTAGCCAAAGTGTTTCCAAGTGTTTGGTTCTGGAATTTGTCGGCACCAAACAATTGAAACGAATAGTTTCTGAATCACCGCAGTGATCACCCTCCAAGTGTATGATACAACCATGAACCAATGAACCAACCGATGCACCGACAACGAACCAATGCACCAAGCATGAACCATCAACTTTAATCATCATTGCCCAACGAATCAACCATTGCTCATCCTCAGAGGATGTTCCAGAAGCAGATCCAGAAAATCTCTGCAATAACAGCTGGGCTGTTCTCATGTCATGAGGCTGCAGCTACAGAAATGTAGCTGTCGATGTCATGGATTTATAGCCTACATGATTATACATGTGAGCTACTGTCAAAAACCCTGGCCTCAGTAGATGTGCTGAAGTGGAATATAGTCTAAAACCCTGGAAAACGAAGGCGGACCAAAAAAACAAAGGCGGACAGACTGATGTTATAAAAACCATGTAAAACGAAAGCGGACCTTTAAAACGAAGGCTCGGTAGCTATTCCACTTTTTGATGCTTACGTTTTGCCGATGGCTCATGTACATTCAAGCGTTCGGAGCCGCACGTGTATGCAAATAGAAGCGTGTCTAGAATCATGATATGATTTAATCATAATCAGTGAATATACCCATGAAGGTACATAGCCAGCAACGAACAAGTGCACCAAGGAATAATGCACGAACCATAGTCCATATCTTTCAGGAATAGCTACGGCCGGGAACATACCACAATGGACATCATGACTGGGGATTTTACTTACAATGGACAGGGGTCACCAGCAATGTAGTGTATGGACCTCCATTGTTTAAAAACTCAAGAGGGTTGGGACACAAAAAACCTGCCCATATGCAATGTTTCTACACACAACGACATTGTCACATATTGCCTAGATGATACGCGCATATATATATATATATATATACAATGTATACTACATTACACGTTCTTTTTAATCGCACGTACACATATTCAAAGCTCTCGTCGTATATTTGTCATTCTTCCTGTGCTTATCCGTGTGTATCTACACATATTGATCTTCTGAATATGTTCCAGCAGTCCAGATATGGGCGTTTGTCAGAATAGGAGACCCTCAGTTATCATCCAGTTTATTAGCCATTTGTAGTAATAAACCACCCACTTTTGGGAGTCCCTTTTTTGAGAAACCACCATATGTAGGTTCTTGTAGATCAGAGTCATCCTGAAAGGACGGCAGCAGGGTGGTGCCTCCCGTTCCAGGCAATCACTGATGTGTTGTTCCAATTCATCATGCCCGAGCAAGAAGCCGTGCGGCGTCCCAGTGCGAACCTGAGGATATGCACAATACGCACCAACAAGACATGGTGGTTCATTTTTTTTGCTTATAAATCCGGATAGTTGCATGTGATTGCTGGTTGTGTCTCCAGGACAGCTGCGCACCGCATATTTGCTGCCTATGATTCCTTTTGACTGCTGGTTACATCCCAATTGTTGGAGCCAAGTTGCTAGACTGAAGATCAGGTTTAAAGACCAGTTGCTGATGTGTGTCGTGTGTCGGTTTCACAGGCTTGGAATAGCTGGCGTTCTGCCATCAAATGGTTTCACAGGTGAACCACTATGATCCACTTTGGGTTAACTTCTTTTAGCCGCTTTTTACCATCAAGTAGCCATCAATTCACCCTCATGAATCGGGGACGGGAAAAGAGTATATACTGTAACTAACGCTTCACCACAGGGGTTCATTGGGTCCAATAAGTAGGGTAAATCCAATGGTGAATCCGATCACAAACTCTTTATTTGCAAGCTGTCAACCTTTTCATGGCGAGCGCTGCGGGTCACCAATCAACATTGGAACACCTGTTGGATCCTGCTGGACTGTTCAAGGTGGGTACCCAAGAAGGTGTGGCATGGCGAAAAACCCAACCAGCCATAGGGTCTCTGAGTTGGGGTACTTGCAACCATCTTCATCCCAGTTCTACCTGCCACCGCCTTCCCCAAGCAGCTTGGTGATGATAGCTGGTGCACATGGACGTCACTTTGGTTTGCGATCTCCCAGGGGTAGGGATAGACCAGACACAGACACTATCACAGGTGTCAGCACGATCCTGTGAGACCGTCACGGGACTATGTCAATCATTTCGGCGTCACCTGTAATCATTGACCTGGCGCCAAGGCCATGCATAGATTCCTCAACTTGGGGGGCACTGGGTCCGCTGTAAAGGGAAGGAAACTTAGAATATGGACATGTATAGATGTTTATAGCCATTATGAACCTTATGTGCCATGAACCATTGCATTGACCGTAGCAGCTGTAGCATTATCCGCGACTCACCATTTTTCAGCATATTTCATCATCACCGACCCTCACCAAGCATCATTAACCACCATTTATCATTACAACCACCCATTCTTAAGCACCATTAAGCACCATTAGGCACCATTACCTGGGTGTGTATGGGTGCGTACACCATCATTAACCATCATTAACCACCATGGTTCACCATTCCCAACCATCATTAACCATCATTAACCATCACTAACCACCATTAACCAGCATAAAGTCACCACCTTTCGCAAGCCATCCAAACAGCTCACGTTGCAGGACATGGCCGGAGCCTCCCTGCTCCGTTTCTGTCGCTTGATACGCTTGGTTCGTGTGGTGAGCCTTGGTCGGCGTCGGCCTTGGTCGGCCAGCTGGTTGGGTTGGAAAGGGTGAGGGATGGTTGGCCAATGGGTGGGTAATGGTCGTTTAATAAGTCTTAATATGCCAACCATTAACAACTAGTTGGTTATTTAACAACTTAATAAGTTGTTAAATAGTTTAATAAGCCAACTAGTCATAGTAGTTGTTTAATAAGCACAAATTCTAGGGATATAGCTACCATGACTAGTTGGTTCGTTGGTTGATAATCCAGTTTGCGGATGAAACCATTACCCACCATTAACCAACCATTAAGCAACCATTGGCTAGATGGTGAATGGTGGTTGGCTAATGGTTAACAAAGGTGAATGGCCGTGCTGGTACCATGACGCTGGGGGATGAGTCGGTCGGAATGCGACCACCTGTTGGCTGACCGCCGTGATGACCACTGACCACGGAAGCCGGAATGCCAGGGCAAACAATCACATAGGACTAATGCGATATAGGTAGCTATTAATGACAATTAAGTAGGAAATGGCCCTATTGCCAACTAAGTAGCTATTGACAAGCTTAGTGACTGAGTAAGTAGGTAAGTAACTGACCTAAGGAACGAACGAACTAAATGACAATGGTGCCAAGCAAGAATGATAGAATCTTCAAAGAGAAGAGAAAGCGACCAGGGACACGTAAGGATAACTAAGGATACTAGGACTGCATCAACAACTCATGGGCAGTACTACGAATCAGGGATACAACAGTGAATCTTGCGAATCAATACCAAACAGCTGCAGGGGAGCGTCCTGCCAGTCGGGGACAGCTATGAAAAAGCCTGAAGCACATTGGTGAAAATTCAGTGGCAAAAGCTTAACCTGGTTGACATTTCTTTCTGGCAGCCAATAGTTTTTCGAGGCCTTGTGGGCTTTGGTGCATCGTAATAACAACACTTTGGAGACATTTGAAAAACAATTAGCGTTCCAAGAGCATCCACATGCAGGGACTGGAAATTGGAGGGAATAAATACCAACTACATATCGAACAATATTAGAATGACATCCACTGTCAACATGTGGGCATAGCATGGGATAGCCTATTGGGGCACCACCAAAGGGACCACAGTGGCGGGGAAGCGATGGGGAGCAATGACCCTGGTCGGTTCTAGGATGACACGGGTGGACCTACAAAATAAGGACCCGCAGGGTGGAGGCTACAGAAAGCCAGAAGCCATAGGGAAACCGCGTGATCCAAACAGATCATTACAGGTCATGTGGGACCGGCAAAAGCTTCCTGAGGAAAGTTTTCCGCTTGAACTACATGAAGGACAGGAACGTGGTAGCTGCGCCATAGCTTTAGATGGCCAGAGTTAAGCAAATTGGGGATTGCACAGTGTTGAGGAAGTTGAACCATCTCCTGTATCATGCAAAAGTGGATGGAAACTAAGCAAACTGCGCTCTTCGTGGTGGTGAAGTTTCATTTCCATGCAGTTTGTCCATAAATGGCTCAAAGTGGAGGGGTCCGAAACTAAGAACTATCATTATTTGATGGTTTCCACTATTTGTGAATCACACATGGTATTTGTCGATAAAGGCAACCAAAACCTATTGCCATCCACCATCCTCGCGTGATGATTGTTGGTCAATGGTTGGTCAATGATCAATAGTAAGCTACCGAACACATTTCTCTATTTGGTACTAGCTTGTAACACCTTCCTCGTATGCCAAGCAAACGTGCACTGCCGCCTATGACTGCGGATTCATTCTGGCTTCGACCAATGGGAGATGAATGATGAATCTATTCACAAACCACCTCTGTCATCGCTATACTGTACTTGGTAGTTGACCTTATCGAGATATCGCTTGTTTATTGACCTGAGCCTTTTTATCAATGCTTTGATCTGCCATAATTTGATGCATTGCAGTTTATCCATTTCGTTCGAGCTCCATGCGAGAGATGGAGTAAGAGTACAGTATATGCCAACAGAACTGAGAACTTCTAGATCTTCAAGGGAAAATCACTGGTTGATTGACCATCACATACCAT
>VSDK01021467.1:244457-269973 GCA_009767595.1 Symbiodinium kawagutii
GGAAGAGAGGGGGGTGTTGTGAGCGCCAAATTTCATGAAATCAGGCTTGCTGAAATACCTTTTTCATACCAGATCCCTCTGTACTGCACTCCTGTTTCAATAAGGTTTTGTGTAAAGTGTTTTTGTATTGATTAGTTGTGGTTAAATTAGCAGCCTCTCAGCTTCCTGGGTACTTGGAATTCATGGGCCCCTGTACAGCTCTTACTATGAATGTGCTGTATGCAAATAGGTTCCATTGGGCTAATAATGTTGTTTCATGAGTTGTTCAAATAAACTAAGGTCAGAGTATTGCTATGTACTAGCCAGCTTTCACTGGGTATCACCATACCTATTATTTGTAGTGTTGCTTTGCATGCACATAGGCTTTATTGGATTGATATGTAGGATATGTTTTATTTAAGTTTAGCTGTTCAAGTAAGCTTGGGTATTTATTTTATCAAGTAGTAGCTTCCTTTTACTGAGGGTGTAACATCTATTTGAAGTATCGTTTCTTTGTGCTGAATTGGAACCCATTGGCCTGATCTTGTTCATTCAAATGGGTGTCCTTTTGTTCGCGCAACTGGGTTGATAGCCCTTTGTTACTAATCTCAGGGCACACAAATATGTAATGACTCAGTAGTTTAGACTGTAGCATCCATATTTTGGATACAACCCTTAAAGGACTTATATAAGGAGTTTGATTATTAATGGTTTCAAAAGCCCCAAGAATAGAAAAAGACCAAAAAACAAAAAAACAAAAAAACAAAAAAAACAAAAAAAACAAAAAGACAAAAAAAAAACAAAAAAACAATGTTTCCAGAACTAGTCTGATCTCTGGACTAGTTGCCAAATCTTTGTTTTTTTGGTTTTTTTGGTTCTTTTGGTATTTTTGGTTTTGGATTAAGCAGGATTAATCCAGATTAATCCAGATTAATCCTGACCAAACTAGATGCATGAAGGCAGACAAAATGACAAAGCATTAGATGGAAAACAAGCAAAGTTTCAGTAAACATGTGGCATTATCTTTCAAACAAATGCAAAATTATTGGTTTTTTAGCGCTCACAACACCCCTTTCTGTATCGGAAAGGCATTTGTAGCAGTACTACATGTACATTGAACAAATCATCGCATAGGTACTTTGGTAAAGAAACGTGGGGGACATGCACTTGCGAATCCTGACAGATTGTTGGCGTTGGCATTAGACCCTATTGGTCGATTCTTGCAATTTGTCTTGGGAAGATTGCCTGGCCAGTAAGATGGAATGAGCCAGTGCGGTCGGTGATTTCAATCTGATCATTGATGCACCGCTCGATGGATGGCTTAGTCATGCATTATTTGAAGGTTTCATCCGTTTAACAGTAAGGAGAATTATTTGAGCGGCCATATTGGTCATTGCCAAGAGTCTCAAACCACCCGCGCTGACTTGTGTTGGCGTTTGTATCCTGTACAATGCATGTGAAGCAAGTACCTCTGAATCTCAATCAAATAGTCATTACCATGAGAAAGTTGTTTTTGAGGCTGTTTGTGGTTGTGGATGCTTGTTCTTCTTGTTGTTGTTCCAATTTCACTCGTGAGCTATCCTCCGCGTTGATGGACTCGACTTATGTCCCCTTGGACCGCTGATGTTATCAGCGGGCGACCAGAAAAGCCTCACGCCAGGAGCTACGCTTGATGGTCAAGGGTCTTTGGACAGAAATCATAGTGGTTTTGTGGTCGTTTCAGATTCGTGGAGTGCTGGTAGCTCCATGTCGCTACATGTCGTGCATGAAAAATGATTGGCTAAGAGTCTGTTCTTGATTGTTCTTGATGGTCATGCCAACTTTTGGGGGGATGAAATATTCATTGGTTGGTTGCTGGTTTCAAACATGTTTTTTCCCCAGTAATTATGAATGGTTGATCAATATATTCACCGGAGTTAAAACCACCAACCAGACTATAGTGATTTTGTTGATTAACTATTGGTTAACTATTTATCAACTATTTACCAATCAGCTACAGTACTGTCAACTATTAGCCAAGCAGCAAAGCTTTTTGGGATGACAAATTCAGATCGATTGCATTTGATTCACATCACCAGTCCTCCGAGCCAAGCCCAGAGAGGCGCGATGGGTAGCCGTTCGAAACGCTTCCCCAGGTTTCGGGAACTGGCCCTAGGTTTATGATGGTGGCCTGGGCCAGATAGTTTTTGGGGGAATCGCACCCCACCACGTGAAACCTGCAGTCGCTAGCCTGGGAGTGGTTCATGACCTTCATCTCAAGACTCCAGGATTCTCTTGTGGTCCTCAAACTGCTCCATCAAAATTCGCTGCTCCTTTGGTTTCCTCCCCCCATGTTGAAGAGGCCTCAACACATGGAGGTCGGGTTAAGTGGGCTGAAACCGCTTGCTGCCCGCCCAGGTCTGGTCGGAGGTATACGAACTTTGCTCCTCTCCTTTGCTTTGCTCTTTGCTGCAACTTGGCGCTGTGACCGTGCAACCTGGGTGAAGGTGGGTACCCAAAGATGTGATCGATGGGTGGTTGCTTGTGATCCTGGAGGACGCTGACTCTTGTACTGGGATGGGGTACGACTCATGGGATCTATGGAGTTCCCAGATATTTCGGATTCGTTGCCCCATGATGGTGGGTGAATTTCTGGATTGCCCCTGTGTCCTACACATAGTCCCGGTTGTTCGCATTTTTCCCAATGTACCATTGCAGCTGCCATTGGGAACGCGAATGATGTTTGAGAAATGGTGAGCAACAGTGAATTAACAATGTTTGTTTTCTGGCTTTTGGTGGATGATGATGATGATGATGATGATGATGATGATGATGATGATGATGATGATGATGATGGATGATGGATGATGGATGATGGATGATGGATGATGGATGATGGATGATGGATGATGGATGATGGATGATGGATGATGGATGATGGATGATGGATGATGGATGATGGATGATGGATGATGATGAAGAATGATGAATGATGAATGATGAATGATGAATGATGAATGATGAATGATGAATGATTATAAATGATGATGTTGTTGTTGATGATGATGATGATGATGCCAGTTGATAAAGCCCGCTTGGTTACAGCCAGTTGATCATGTTCAATGATAATCGAAGGCTTGCTGCTACAGCAATGGAAGTCGTTGCTTCAACTCTGCTCACGGAGGCTCGGTTGTTTGGTTGAATTCCTAGCGATGAGTTGGTGAAATGGTTGGTTCATGGGTGTGCCGAGCTGGGTCAAGTCGCGGAGATTTTTTTCTGGTGAATTAACGGTCAACCAATGGTTGCTACCTTAGTTTGATAGTCCAATGCGGGAGGGGTGATGGCGGGGTCTGAAGGATGGAGCCATGTCAACTATGGTTACCAGATGTCACCATCCAATGGTGAATGACAAAGGATGACTTAAAGGTATCAAAACCGTTTTGGTACCATCCAATGGTTTTCAACCAATGCCGTGCCCAATGAGAGGTGACACTAAGCAACAAAAATAGAGGCTATACCAGGATACTAACTACACAGCTCTGGGTCGAGCCACCAAGGATCCAAGTTTGCCATGGGTTAGTGAACCAATCCCGGCAGCTCCACTGATCTGGTCGGGGATGCTGAAGTAACCCGTAGCCAAGCAAAGAAACCAGGCATCAATCAATGATTCGTCAAGCATCTGCCGTTCGTATCCATTGGTTCCATGGTTTACTGAGAAACACCGGGGGGGGTCCGGGGACATCAGTTGAGTACCCCGGAAAATCACTGCAGGACCGGCCCACCCGCCACTGCTCCGTCTCTGAGGTGCTCTACGTCATCTCAGGCTTTGCCACGATGACATTGGGCCGGGATGACCGGACGGCAGAACTGGGACTGCAGTCGCACTTCGAGAACATCCCCAAGTGCCATGGCAACTGCCATGGTGAATGGGTAGGTGAATAGAAGTAGGAAATGGTGATAGTCAGTGAAAGGTCAATTGATGGTTCATTGATGGTCAATGGATGGTTCCAAGAAGGG
Source organism: Symbiodinium kawagutii (assembly GCA_009767595.1). NCBI lineage: Eukaryota > Dinophyceae > Suessiales > Symbiodiniaceae > Symbiodinium > Symbiodinium kawagutii. The sequence continues at coordinate 248,433 of VSDK01021467.1, forward strand.
TCTTTTGTATTGGATCAGATCAAACCAAATGATTTAGCATCAACATCTTCCATCAACACGAGTCGTACAGTAGACTCATCGGATCCAGGTGTCAATAGATGCCTGTCTTATGAGAAACCAGCAACTATCAATCTTGAAAATTCTTCATAATCATGATAGACAAGTACAAATGCCCACAACCCGACCATGAGTACTGTTGCGTATTCTTGGTTAATCACCATCAGAAATATATAGAAATATCCTGGTTGGTGGTTTCAAACATTTTATGTTTTCCCTCGTAGTTATTACCAAAGGGTTGGTTGACTAATATTTTTCATAAGGGTTGAAGCCACCAACCAGTATCAACACAGTTGCCCAGCTCATTAACACCCTTATTAACCCTTTCATCAGCCATTGGGGCCATTGGACTAACCACCTTACTAAGCATTCTTCACCGTAAATAGTCTTCCGAATGCTGCCACCTAAGTCAACCATGAAACTATGCTTCTTTTATTTGAATGGTAACTCAACCATTCCTCCTTTGAACTATGTTTTTTTATGTGAATAGTACCTCAACCATTTCCTTTTTAAACTATGGTTCTTCTTTATTTGAATGAACAGTCTTGGTTATTTAACCTGTGTTTTTTATTTGAATGGTAACTCAACCATTTCGTATTTGAACTATTTTGTTTTTTCATTTGCATGGAAAGTCAACCATTTCTTATTTAAAAACTATGTTTTTTATTTGAATGGTAACTCAACCATTCTTATTTAAACTACATGTTTTTTTCATTTGAATGGAAAGTCAACCATTTCTAACTTAGACTATGTTTCCGTTCTATTTCAGTGGTAACTCAACCATTTCTTACTTGAACTATGTTTTTTTTCAGTTGAATGGAAAGTCAACCCTTCCTTACTTAAACCATGTTTCTGTTTTATTTCAGTGGCAACTCAACCATTTCTTATCTAAATTATGCATTTACCGTATCCTTTCTCATTTAAGTCTTACTTCGTTGATGGTTCAGAACTCGTCGAATCCCCTGCCTTCGCCGAACGAGGTCCATGTTCACTGCCTTCCGGTGCTTCTCGGGTGAATGCTTTGCTGATTCAGGCGGGGGTCCACGAAGTCAGCCGATCAAAGTCGATTGTGAAGGTCATAGATGGTTATATAATGGATGGTAAATCGGTGGTTAATAGATGGTGAATGGATTGTGATGGTTATTACTGATGGTTATCACTGATGGTTATCACTGATGGTTATCACTGATGGTTATCACTGATGGTTGTTAGTGATTGTCAATGATAGTTGGTTGCCTGTTATTGATCGTTCATTCACGATGATTAATGATGATTGACAATGGTTGAGAGTGGCTGAGAATTCTTACTGCTGGTTAAGTAAATCTAACAAAGATGGCCAGAACATCTCAGCCATTTCCACATGATTTATCATTGTGAATGTTCATTTTCCATTGCTACGTTTGATTTTCAGAGGGTTTGATTTCCAGAGGGTACTGTAGCCCAACAAGATAATGTAACCCAAAAGAATTGGGATAGACCGTATATGGATTCATCCACTCATGATATACAGTATGGCTGACCCAACAAGATATAAGCCGTACAGATTAACCATCGACATTCCGTAGAGCAATTTTGGACAACTGAAAAAGACAATTTGCCTTTATATAAGTGAAGGGTAACGAAAATAAGAAGAAGAACACATGACCAATGATAATTGATTTAACTTATGTGGATCTGTCTAAAATGTGATTTGTAGTGGATATGATGTTGCGCATTTACCCCATGGACCAACAACTCAACGGCACTACTATTTCAATCCAAGCGCATTCCAGCAAAGATCCAAATCTCGTGCCACAATGATATCCACTTTCCGAATGAATAGGCTAAATCGTACCCTATGCTTCCAGTTACCATTATAGTCATAGTTCGTAATCAGCTGGTTTCTACCATTGTTGTGACTGGGCTTGGTTGCCTACTGTAAGGAAACTGGAAGCATAGGGGCAGGAAACCCGTACTGTGCTTAGCTGGTTCCTAAACGGTATGTGACCCATTGAAGTTCATCAAGTTACTTGGCGATGTAATCCTTGCCAAAGCATACAAAGCGTTCTTCAAGCTTCAGGGTCGGGCATGCTTAACGTGGCTTATCCACGGCGGGTAGAATTGTTTCGGTCCCCAAGCCCCCCGAATTTCTGACGGAGTCGTGTGGCTTCAGAAGTGTATCCAATACGCAACCTGGCTCAAGATCATTGAAGTGAAATTGAGGGTCAACTCGGTGTAGCAGCTAAGCATGCAAAAGCATGCAAGAGCAAGGATGGAGTTGAGGAGACTCTGATCCAATTTGGGGTTTCTCCAGTTTACTGTAGTTTGCTGATGTTTAGTGCTGCAAACTCCAACTGTGGTCCTAGTTAAGGTCAAGAATACTCACACAAATGGCTTTGAGGGCTTTGCTTTCACATCGAGTACACTGATTGTCGCACCGACGGTTGGGTTGAGACAGTTGTTAACCTTTGTGTGGTTTGCTCTTTAGGCTCAAGTTTTGGGCATGGTTAGCGAGAACCCTTGTAACAAGTGTCGTGTCGGGGTGCCCGCTGCTGGTGATTCCTGGTGTATCGCCTGTTCTAGTTTTGAGGCCGCTCAGGTTGAGTTCAAGGGGAAGTGGCACCACCCAGGGGAGAGGAAGATCGCCGAGGAGAGCGCCCTCTCTTGCGCTCGCCTGGCGCGCGCTTTCCACAACGTGGATAGGACCTTAGCCACTGAGGCCGCTGGCAGTGCCGCGCTGGCCCCCACTCACTCAACCACACCAAAGCTCAAGGCCGCAAAGCCGAGATCCAGGTCTGAGAAGAGTGAAAGGAAGGATCGCTCTAGATCCAGGCGTGACAGAAGGAGGGATTCCAGAGAAAGGAACTCCAAGAACGATCGCCGAGAAGCAGACCTGCCCACAGCCGATACTGAGGAGAGCTTCGAGGAAGAAGAGGAAGAGGAGATCCAGGAAGAGCCGCTTGAGAGACCTCGCTCACCCGAGCGACCTAGAGGTTCAGGAGCATCCAGACCAGCAGAACCACCCGGTCCACCTCCTCCGCGCCGGGCAAGTCCCGCGAGAGGACATCAAGGTGAACATCGTCGATGCCACAGGCCACGTGGGGGAACCCGCCATCAACGGCGATATCGTGACGCAAACGACCCACTCCGAACTAGCCATCGGAGGTTACACGGTGAGGAGCTTGGCCTCTCGTCAAGCCTCAGGGAAGGCATTGAACGAAGAAGGTGCTGGTCTTGGGACCGTGCAATGGAGGCACCATGGCATGGAACAGGGGAAGAGGAGTTTCCCCCAGAGCCGCCGTTTGGGCCGGCAGAGCCCGCTGGCCTTGGAGGGACCTTAAGCTTTTCAGAGGCAGAGACAAGAAGATTGGCCAAAGATCTTGCAAGCAGACCCCCTTTGTCGGAACCTCGGCATGACAATGTGGACGAAGCTTTTGTTTTGGGAGAGGCCAGAGCTCCCAGGAGGGAGTGTCAGAACTTTCCCATTCCAGCCGGACGACTTGAATCCGGTGGGCCAAGTCGCAATGCTGGTTCGGGGAACCGAGCGCGACAACAAAGGCGTGTTGGTCTCCGCCAAGTTCTTAGGAGCGGAAGTGGCAGAAGCGCGGGCCCGCCTGAGCATTATGTTCAGGAGCTCAAAGGCTCGGCTTCACGTGTGCCGCCAATGAGAGGGAGAATGCCCGGAAAATTATCACCCTTGCATACATCTTAGGGTTTTCAAATGGTACCCCGTTGGAATGTTTTCAGCTCCATGGGTGAGCAGCATTGGAAAAAAGGCTTTGAAAGAGGCCAAGGCCGCTCCAAGAGAAGCTCCCAAACCGGCAGGGGCTGCCCCGCTGAGCCATGCTACGGCGAAGGCAGCACCCGCTGGAGGAGTTGGCCACATATCATAGAAGTTGTCATTGTTCCAGAGAAATTGCCATCGTTTCAGAGCAGTTCTCGTCGTTCCAGAGAAGTTGTCATCGTTCCAGAGAAGTTGTCCTCGTTTCAGGGCAGTTGTCATCGTTCCAGAGAAGTTGTCATCGTTCCAGAGAAGTTGTCTTCGTTCCAGAGAAGTTGTCTTCGTTCCAGAGAAGTTGTCTTCGTTCCAGAGAAGTTGTCTTCGTTCCAGAGAAGTTGTCATCGTATCACAGGGCCACCTAATAACGTTCGTGTTTGTCTGCTTCCAAAAGAACTGAATTGCAAACATGTCTTGACTGGCCACATATCATAGAAGTTGTCTTCGTTCCAGAGAAGTTGTCATCGTTTCAGCGCAGTTGTCATCGTTCCAGAGAAGTTGTCATTGTTTCAGAGCAGTTGCTATCGTTCCAGAGAAGTTGTCATCGTTCCAGAGAATTTGTCATCGCATCACAGGGCCGCCTAATAACGTTCGTGTTGGCCTGCTTCCACAAGAATTGCAAATATGTTTTGACTGGTCACAAATCAGAGCAGTTGTCATCGTTTCAGAGCAGTTGTCATCGTTCCAGAGAAGTTGTCATCGTTCCAGAGAAGTTGTTACCTTTGCAGAGAAGTTGTCATCGTATCACAGGGCCACCTAATAACGTTCGTGTGTGCCTGCTTCCAACAAAATTGCAAATATGTCTTGACTGGCCACAAATCCAAGCAGTTGCCATCGTTTCAGAGCAGTTGTCATCGTTCCAGAGAAGTTGTCATCGTTCCAGAGAAGTTGTCGTCGTTCCAGAGAAGTTGTCTTCGTTTCAGGGCAGTTGTCCTCGTTTCAAAGAAGTTGTCATCGTATCACAGGGCCACCTAATAACGTTCGTGTGTGCCTGCTTCCAACAGAATTGCAAATATGTCTTGACTGGCCACATATCATAGAAGTTGTCCTCGTTCCAGAGAAGTTGTCATCGTATCACAGGGCCACCTAATAACGTTCGTGTTTGTCTGCTTCCAAAAGAACTGAATTGCAAACATGTCTTGACTGGCCACATATCATAGAAGTTGTCATCGTTCCGGAAAAATTGTCCTCGCTTCAGGGCAGTGGAGGAGATAAGTGCAAAAATGCAAACTCATTGGTGCAAAAAAATGAGCGCACGAATACGCTTTTATTAGTGCACGAAGATTGGTGCACGAATACAAGCCCCGAAGATTAGTGCACGAATACGCTCTTATTAGTGCACGAAGATTAGTGAACGAATACAAGCCCCGAAGATAAGTGCACGAATACGCTCTTATTAGTGCACGAAGATTAGTGCACGAATGCAACCGTATTAGTGCACGAAGATTAGTGCACGAAGATTAGTGCACGAATACAACCGTATTAGTGCACGAATACAACTTTGACCGAAGGTTTTCGCACAGGTGTAAGGTGTATAGTAAAATGTTTAAACACGACAAAAAGAGCTGTCCATCTCATACCACTTGAGTGGCAGTCTCAGAGCTGTCCAGATCGTATCCATACCACTTGGACTGACTGGCAGTCTCTTTGGCCTGTTTGTCTAAGCAACAGGACCTAATACGCGTTTTCACTTGAAATCTGGCAAGGTCGCCAGTCAAAGGTTGTGATTACCTTCTGGTCCAGCAAAAAGGTGTCAGCTGCTCGAAACCCACATATAGCATGGCATGATGGGATGATATTCAGTTGTTGGTCAAAAGCATCAATGAATTCGGCGGGGCAACGGCGGCGATCGCCTCAAACTTGGGAATGATGACATCACCATCGGATACTCATCCCATGATTTTCACATCCTTTTCTGCTGGGCCCCCCTGGCCTCAACAGATTTGAATTTTTCATCAGCATTCTGTGTCAAACATGTCATGAAACCTGTACGAAGACTGCGAAAGATATCATTTCGATTCACTTCGCATGTCATTTCCGTGGGTTATCGCTGGCACATTTTCGCCGCTGAGCCGCTCACGAAAATCTCGCCGCTGGTCCAGGTGTTCCAATTGCCTCGGTGTTGTCCACCAACCTGGGATGGACCTTCGTCATTTGCTACGTCCTAAGTTACATGTTGGTTTCCATGGGTTCCTGGGCCAAGCAAGCAGCGCCCTGGGGGCCCTACACACCTGTGGGAATCTGGGGGTCGTTTGGTGATGGAGCACCTTCTCGGTTGCGAGAGACACGATTTCCGTAGCCAGGTTCGCACTGGATGAGTGAAGGGTTACACGGATCTACACGGAGCATAGAGACCCGTGAATTCTGTTTGGTTATGACCAACCACTAGGATGTTCAATGAAAAGACACATTGGACATGAGTCTATGATTGATGACATCAGCAGTTGTTGGCCCAATTTGGAGCATTGGCATGTGCAAACTTGCGTGGGTGTTTACTTGCTTAATTACTCTGTGATTTCCTGGGGTGTTCATGGATTCTCAAAGATGTGTTTCATATCCTTTGCTCTTTCAAAAGGAACATTGGTGATGATTTGATTTATTCACACATTGTTTTCTTGCGGTTCAGAAGAACACAAGGAAAACAATCATTGATAGTTGAAAGCTTCGCGCACCAATGGTCAATTGCCAAGCATTGTTTGTCTTCTTTGATCATCACCAGCAATCATTGCCCAAATCAACCATCAATCAGCAACCAATCAGCCATCAATGAACCATCAATGAACCATCAAAGAACCATCAATCAGCCATCAATCAGCCATCAATGAACCATCAATAAATCATCGATCAGCCATCAATCAGCCATCAACGAACCATCAATTCACCATCGAATCAACCATCAACCACTATTAAGCACTCTAAATATCACCCATTATCAATCAAGCAACAATCTTAACCATCCATCAGCCATCATTTGACCATACTTGATCAATCAACCACTATTGGCCACCATAGTTGACCACCATAGTCAACCACCATGGTTAATCAACCACCATAGTCAACCACCATGGTGAATCAACCACTACTAACCGCTCTAAATTCTCGACTCTTAACCACCATCGTCGGCTCGGCCAGGCATTTTCAACGTGATCTTAGCTGCCCCTTGGCATCGGAGGTCACCGGTTGGCTGGCCTTGATGGATGCCGATGCCTCGCCAGCCACAGGGGACCCTCAAAGAGGTTGGCCTTTCGGGTACCGCCTCGGCAAGCTAAGAATGGTTAATGATGAGGGATAGTAAGCAACAATACTAGTGGAACAACTACCAGTTCTGGAGCCACGGTTGGTTTATAGTGGTTGACGCTGGTTATGAACAAGGGGATTAGAAGCAATAGGGGATATATATCAAGTACATGCAACTGCAATGGTTAGTGAATTGCTGGAAATGAATCAAAACGGAGGATCACTGGGGATGCCTCTACTTTGAGAAATACCCAGTCAAGTATATTCAGACGCGATAGGTTATAGCATGTCATAGCCATCCTGGAGGATCAAATGGTTGGGAATGGACATTCAATTGTTTGAAACTCGGTGAAACAGTCTCGGGTGAAACTTTAATCAAGCATTAGACGCGGCGTTTTTTTGGACCACTTTCGTTGGCATGAACCAATCTATAAGCATGAGATGGGACCGTTCGGTGTTGAAGTATGTTTCAATATTGTTAAGACCAGCTTGAAGCAGTGTCCATCACTTTTGAGCCGATTCACTTTGATAGGGTTCGTGCCTGACAATCGGAATAGGATATAGTTTGCGAAAATCAGATAAACCGTGGTTTGGTTTATTGATGTTCGCGGTTTTCAGAGAGCTCAATTGATGAGTTATAATGACTACCCATTATTAACCACCACTAGTGACCACTAGTTATTGACCATGAACCATTAGGCTGCTGCCCAAGTTGTGGCTTCTATCACACAAAGCGGTTGCAGCTTCGAGAGCTGGACCAGCAACGTTACTGCAGGGCGGACGCACCCGGTTCCGTCCAGGTTTATGTGGACATTACCATGCGTGCAGCCAAAGACGCTTGGAACATCTTGGAGAAGCATCACATGGTGGTTGAGCCATAGGGATAAAAATGGTTGGCATATTTCTAGGATAAAAATGATTGAGGCTTTCATTTATAATCATTTATAGTTTTATAATCATTTATAATCATTTATATGATGACTAATCATGGATGATTTGGGGGTACCCTTGGAGAAACCACCAACATTCCAAAGCCATGGACATCTAGCCTGGCGTCCGAAGTTCATCGCCACAACTAGGCATGGCTGTGATAGGTCAACCGTTCAGGTGTGAATGAAACAGTTTGGGGAAAGCCAGCTGCTCAGTTGCAGTGGCGTTTAACATCTGAGCTGGTACCCGAGCAGCTGTTGATGAGGGAGTTGCTGTCAAGCCACCTGGTGACAATGGCGCGAGAATTCTCAGCATTCTTCGGGTCACTCATGTTGCACTAGGGTAACATAATTCAGCCCAGACTCACATTTCAGCATGTCAACATTCTGTTGATCGTTTTCGGGATAGGATTTTGGTGACCAAAATGTTCAAGGAGGGTTCCTACATGTGCTATGTCGCCATGAGCATCTAAAAGGACCTGGGTGATGGTTCCCGATGACTCTCAGCTGGTTATCATTTGATGATTTTTGCCAAGACGTTCTTGCTGAACTTGGTTCATCTCCGGGAATGATCATTCTGAACTAGCCACTAGTAAAAGGTGAAGTATTCACCCCACTACATGGTGGTTTCTCAAAACAAGGGTAACCTCCAAATCATCCAGTTTATTGGTCATTTATAATGCAAACCACCCGGTTTTGGGGTCACCATTTTGAGAACACACATTTGTGGGGTTATCCGGTCCTTCAATCAACCAGTAACCACTAGCAACAGTTTGATACCACTAGTAATGACCACTACACATCCCCTATACTTATTTGGTCGTTGGTTGACTGTGCCCGGGGCTGGCTGTTCCAAGATGCGGTGGTCGGTCGACTAATATTCTTCACAGGGGTGCTTCAACCACCAGCCAATTATCCAGAATTGAGTCATGGCAAACTGATCAAGCATTTGGCGTTTGGAGCACCAGTCGGGTCGGTGAGCGCTTCACTACTGGTGACCATCGCCATTGATCCTTGATGGTATAGCCATGTACCCGGGCCAGTGTCCCGTTGACCACAGCAGAATTATATATAGCTTTAGAGTCAGGAGATGAATCCTTGTCGGCATCAACGCAGGAACTGACTCCTACACATGTTTTTGTCCGTACTTGGACTTGGATTTGACCCTCAAATGACTAGAAGCTTCTACAATGCAGTGCCCGCCCCCGTTCTAAAGAATGCCTACTTGGTCACATTGAGGACGGAAACCACTGGATTTGGACCGCACAAAATCTATGGAGACAATAGACGTCCAAAATTTGGAGACAATATGATGCGTTGGTTGGCCCTTGTCTTTCTTGTTGGACTGAAGCCATTGAAAAATCAAAGACTGAAAGGAAGACTGACACCTTCAATATGTTCATTTTTTGTTCCCAGATATGTGTGCCATTCACCGAGTTTCCAGCAACAAACCCCAAGCTACTTGCATGAACAAATCAGCTTGACGCGAGTTGCAAACATCAACTAATCCACAGCTTTACGTTGCTGGTTGCTTCAAATCTTCTTCCCAAGCTGGGCTTCCTGGGGATGATAATCTTATTGACTTGTGGATGGTTATAGCACCAGTCAGATTGGGTGCAGCTGCGCTCCTGATGGTAATCACCAGTCAGATTGGGTGCAACCACCAATCAGGTTGGCTATAACTTCCCAAGCTCCTAACGTCAACCAACCACCAGGAAACCGAAATCTCTACTGCTGAGCAGTACGCGCGCGAGTCCATTCGCATCGCTCGGACCACGCGCCACTGGGCACCGGTGGTGGGAGATCCAGCTGGTAGCCAGAGTGAATCAGCGATGATACGTTAATCAGGTAATCTATAGTCGTGAATGGTCAGCAACAAACTAAGGATGGTCATGAATGGGAGATCTAACCAATTACCCTTGCCATGGATCTCAATCTATTGAGCCGATAACAACATTTAAAACGAGTGGTGGTTCACCGATGCTGGGATCGCCCATCGTTGTTATCCCCAGCGAGGACAGTTGCGCAGCTTAAGCAGATCATATGCGGATCATTTCTTTCACGAGTTAGATCGGATTGCCTGCCCTGAGGCCCACTGAACTTACGAATACTAAAAGCACAATTATTCTTTGTGTTCAGGGAAAGTCTGATTATCAACCATTGTTAAGAATTGCGAACCGTTGTTGACCATCGTCGACCATTGTTGATCGTTGTGGACCATTGTTGACCATCGTTACTAACCTCTAATCACTATGTCACCATGGGGAAGCCAGTGGTGAGGGACAATCTTCTGGCTGGTGAGGGCACCCATTGAGTTGTAAGGCCAACTGAGAAAGCTGAAGCGTTCGCTAGACACCACAGCTGTCATGATGGAAAAAGGAGGGCTACTAACTGGTGGGTGGTTTCAAATATTTGTTATCTTCCTTAACATATTTTGTATTATCAAAATGTTGGTGGTTTCAAACATTTCCTTGCTAATTGTGAACCATCATTCACCATGGTGTGTTTTCTTTTCCCAAATGTTTGTCAAATGGTTGGTTGGCTCACAACTATTTTTCATAGGGGTGGAACGGTCTTTGTTTTTGGTGGATACATGTGGTTAACCTTGTTGTGCTACTTGGGCAGTCATGTTGATAGAGGGTGTTGTTGCCTTCGTGGTCCTTTGCCAAGAAGACTGAAAATAAATACCAAATTGACTCGTGATTCGGGGTTCATTTCCTCCATGGAATTGTGTTTTCAAAGGACATCAAAAAGGCATAATTATTTGTTTAGGTTGGTATATTTGTTGGGATTGGTGTCATATTTGATAGGATAGTGGTAAGTCTTCGTCATCGTGGTTTGGATATGTGAGAAAATGTTCTGAGTTCATTATGGTAAGAAATTAGCGCTTATGACTGATGACTGGTAGTGATTGCTTCGTTTAGCAAGCACCTAGCTACAGATCAGTTCATCTACAGACCGGGAAGCAAGTCCCTGGTTTGGGTAAGCACACAGTTATGACTGGGATGAATGCAATTACAAGACCAAGATGCTTTCGTAAGAGACTTTAGGCCATTTCAACCAAAGCGAGCATTCAGCCAAATGAACCCTTTGGCCATCCATGTGCCAGTAACTACCCATCATCAAGTACTACAGTAAGTGTCCGATCGACTCACGACCATTGACTGGCAAGTATTGTCCAATATCAAACATGACTGATCATCAGTAATAAACCAACCATTACAGTTGGCATATGCCCTATTATTGCTTATTATCCAGTTATTAGTTATATGGATAACTTAGTATATCGCCAATTATTGGTAGTCATCCCTATTAATTCGTTGGTATATCCCCTATTATTGCTCATCATCCTGTTAACAATCAGTATTCCCTATTTTTGCTTGTTATACAGTTGGCATATCCCCTTATTATTGACTGATCATTATTAATAATCAGTATGATCCCCTTATTATCCCCTGTTCATTCATTGGTAATCCCCCATTAGTTGGTTGGTTAATATTGACCCATAGCCATATGCCCTACTATTGCTTGTTGTTAACCATGATTGCCTCAAGTAAAGCATCAACAGCCGGTCACGGCATCAACGGCATCCACCCAGGTGAGTTGCTGAAGAAATTTGCAGAGGCAGAGCTGGGGCGCGAGGGTGACCATGGCTGGTTGATGTTGATTGGTTAGTTAAGTGATGGTGAGTTATAACCTATGGTTAGCCAACATTAGATGGTCAATGTGTTTTTGATGTTCAAAAGAATCATTGATGGAACTATTAGTCATGATCAATGGCAATTCATGATGCTGTCATTGATGTTCAATGGCGATGAATGAGAATTGATGCTCATTGACGATCACTAATGCTGTATGATTGACTCGTGATGCTTCTTGCCTAAACAAGTCAATGCCTGGGTGAATGATGTGAAAAATACTTGACAGTCCATATGCCGATTACAAGTGCAAAGCACCTGTTGTCCTACGGCTGCATATTGGATTCATTTACGGCTGTTGGGCTCCTGCTATTTACATGCGCACGGTTAGACCAGTGCAGTGTTGACGGTCATAAGATCAATTGCTTGAAGATTTACTCTAGCCCCATCCGGTTGTCTTGGGAGTGCACGCTGTAGCTGTATCTTAGCTGAGCGATTCGGGGAGTTTGCATCTTGATGCATCTCTAAATGTCAGGTAGACATACCGGTATGTAAGCATCGGGGACAGACGCGTTTGCAGTTGATAGATTGTTTGTTTCTCATAATTAATAGTCTTCTCCATCTACAAATCCCGGACATTCAGCCGGCTGTTCGGCTCTTTGACTTTCTGATTATTACATTACCTAGTCCAATCATTCTGAGCGGACATTCAAGTTTATGTAAAAAAACGAGACATCTCATTCTCAATATACTTTATCGTGTGAATTTCCCAACTTCCCATGGATGGTTCGACCAATCTCAAAGACTGGGGACTTGCAGGCACATCAGATGTTCCACGACCGAGATCCAAGTGGAATAGACACTTGGCAGAGCATTTCAACCACCTGTCGGTGAGAGCGGAGTGCTGAAAAAAGTTCGGAGTTTTTGGATGTTCTGGAAGCTGGTGACCGCTGGTGACCGCTGGTGACCACTGGTGACCATCACATACCAGAGAAGCTGGTGACCACTGACCAAATTTGACCGCTGGACCTACCACGCATCACCCAACACATCTTCAACGCATGGGTGTTTCTTAAGTCATAGGGGTACCCCTAAATCATCTGATATTGGGTTCCTTATGGCTTAAGACTCCCTGCCACATGGGTTCACCAACGCCGATGTAGGTCCAGAGGGAGCCGGTGACCCCTGGTGACCACTGAGCTGGATCTCATGGGGTTGGAGCTGCAGCACTGCCTTGACGCAGCCAAGGTATACGGTTGGTATCAATACTTCGCTGGTTGGTGGTTTTGTAGATTTTCTGGTTGGTGGTTTCATTGACATTTTTGGTTTTCCCACATGTGTTGACAAATGGTTGGTTGGTTGGTTGACAAGCATGTTTTTCAATGTTTTACGTAGCGGTGCTTCAACCGCCAAGCGGATACGGAGGACAGGATCCAGTTGCGCAACCTTCGACAGCCAGGCTGTGCAAGACCAAGCATCAAATGATGTTGGTTCGATCCTTGGGTTCCTGGGTCCCTGACTGTTCCTCCACCATTGGCGGATGGGTCATCAACAGAATCACTTGGAGAGCTGGGAAATCGATCCGGGGATCCCACCACTTTTCAGCCACCCAAAATTGCTGAAATTTCGGAGGATTTCCCGGGTATCCGGGTGTTTCTCAAGCCATCGGGGTGCCCCAGTTATCATCCTTTGACCATTTGTAGCAATAAACCGACCATAACTTGGGGTACAACTATGACTTGAGAAACTCGGGGTTCAAAAAACTTGTGGTTTGAAAAACTCGTGTATAACTTGAGGTACAAACTCGTGGTTAGAAAATTTCACTTGCCAATCCATAGATGGGCAATTTTCCAGCTAGCCAGATGAGCAGCGAATCCAAGGATTGTTGGTGGATGCCATCACGAGTCCACCAACCTCGCCATAGGAAACCACATGGGTCTTCAAGATTGAGGATGGTTAGTTATTACTAAAAGCCACATGATATTCACATCAATAATTGTGGCGAATGAACATATCAAATGAATATGAACCCTAGATTCTGCTGATTTGGAAAGGGCCAGGGCCGGTGGATAGGCCCAGTAGGTCGTGACACCCCTGATGTCACCTGTCTCTCCAAGGACCCCCGCACCTCATCAGTAAGACCCTTGGAATTGTCGAAGTCAAATTACATGGACGATGAAAACATCGACAACATCGTGACTTGGCGAGTCGGTGAAAGGTGGCGTCCTGATGTGGCCAGATCATCGCAGAGGATCACCAGTATTGACAACGATTCAGTTACAAGATGTGACGACTATGGTCCAACATGCCAGGCAATGTCAACTCGAAGTGAACATGACAGCTACAGTTTACTTCTAGTTTTGACTAGGAGGGAATGCTATGTATTCACAGGTATCATCCAACATTGGATGATATTTGCCACGACGTACCTGACACTTGGAAGCTGCCAGCTAGAAACCCAAAAAAGGAGGACAACTAGCCGTATCCTGTGGTAGGATTGCTGCACATGTCCATCAACTGGTGACTGCTGTCCAGCATGGATACCAGCTGCAGACAAAGACGCCACATGAGGCCACCACAACAAGCATGATCAACCATCATCAATGTCAACTCTGAGTCATGAATCTCATGAAACACCATCAAGTGCATCATCCCAAGACTTGGTGTTACCGTGGTGTTTGTCATGCCATTCATGTGTAGTTGTCATGCCAAGTCATGTGTTACCAAAGGACCCATTCTTCTCTTGCTTAGCATGACAACAGTATACCCAGGTCAGCCCTGGCGCGTTTGTCGTTGCTCAGGCCATCACGAAGGAGCTCTTCCTGTTGGTCATCCAGGAGCACCGGGGGAGTGGCTGAAACTCCGTGGATCTGCGTGGTTTCGGTGGCGCACTAGCCGCCTAGTAGCGGAGCGTTCCTCTCCGGGGGAGATGATGAGTGGTGAGTTTAGCGACTTCGACTATTTGGGGCGACCTTAGTGGGAATCCTTTTATTTGTCGGTGACCCAGGTGAGGTCAACATCTGGACAAAGCATGTTTCGAGGCGAATGTGGGTGACAAAATCGGAGAACTTGAAACATTTGATCATATTTGGTTGGCCCATCTTCGCTCCACTGTCGACTCAATGAAGTTTCCTGTGAACATCTTCCCAAAGGTCAGTGCCCATGCAAGTTGCTGATCCCAGTTCGCAACTGGTTCCAACCAATATGCCCAGTGACTTGCTGAAAAAAATCCAAGTTACAAGGCCTACCAATCGTGACAAATTCTTTGCGGCGACGCTGATGAAGCTATGAAATTGGACGCCCATTTTGCCACATCGCACTGGGACGAGCTCCATCCTACGAAGGTTGGTTCAACCTCCAGGCAGGTAGCGTAGTTAGCGTATCAACCATCACCAATGCCAATGTGGCTATGGGTCAATATCAACCAACCAATAATGGGGGATCCTCACCACAAATAATGGGGAAAACAATGGTTAATGATAGGGGAACCAGGGGTACAGGTTTTGACCCAGAGCCAGTGATCAGCCGTGATGAGGCATTACTCGCCAGTACAATTCACTAGCCATTCATGGAAGCCCTGCATGTGTGCCCATAGATCACGTGGACTTGAAGGCGGCCTGGGAAAGCACTGTACAGGGCCCCAGGTTTGGACCATTGGTTACAACTGGCAAAAAAATGATGGTATAACTGTACAATGAATTGATCCGTTATAAACATAACAATGATTGATGGTATAATGATCAGTTATCATATGTGATACTCGCAGTTCATGGTTTAGACTCAAGCTTCATCGGGGCATGGCTGATTGATGGCTGGCTGTGGGTGGTCAGGTTTGGTACAAGGTGGGCCCCCTTACTTAGCTAACTTGGCTTATAACTATAGGGTAACTACCAGTTATGCTAGATACAATGATATAACTATAGTTAAATGATGTTAAATGGCTCATTAATCAACTTATAACGTTTGGGGGGCCCACCATGCAGAGATCACGCCGTTCGACGCTAGGACCAACGAGTGCAACAGTTGATGAACGACTTGGATCTACCGGCCGATCGCGCCAACCTCTTTGAGGTCAGTCGGTCCGGGCACGGGGATCTGCCGTCGTTTTTGGTGGATCGTCGTGGTGAAATTGGTTGATCATAGGGAATAATAATGGGCAATGGTTATAGAAGTGATAAGGGTATCCATATAATCACCTTAATTAAGGATTGAGATGACCCAATTGGGTCAATAAAAAGTGATGAATGGTTGATAACAGGGAATAATAGGCAACAAGTATTGGGATATACATGGGATTACATGGCTATATGCCAACTATATGGTGGTTGGGTCACGCCCCCGGATCCAAGTTCGCGATGGATGACATCCCGACAGCTGGATTGGGTGCAGTCAACAGCTTGGGAGTAGACACAGCTATGGAAGGAGCACGACATGCTCGGCTTCAGCCCATGTTAACATCAAGTAGTTTAGCACATGCTACCAGCTACTCCATGCTACCAGCAATGGTTGGTTCCTCTTACTTGTTGGTTTAGCACATGCTACCAGCTAATCCCCATGGATTCCCGCCAGAATAGAATCGGATCGGTTCGTTTTTTCACCCAAGCGATGTCACACAAATCCGAAGAGGTTCAAGTCAGCTGGCAATGTCTGGACACGGGCAATGCCAAGTGCGGCAAGTTTGACCAAAAGGCTATGGAATTTAGTATGGATGTTCATTGGTTATGGTATAGATTTAATTGGTTTCAGTATGGGTTATCATTGGTTTTGTTCTGGAATTCATGGTCCAGAAGTGAAATCCATCAGTGTGTTACTATGGGATCAGCATTGCTTATCGACGACTCATATGGGGCCTAGCAGCTGCACCAGGATGGTCAAGGTGAAAATACAGAAACCGAAGCAGAAGCAGAGACCAAGGAAACCTCTGCAAAAGGCGCTGAGGTAACTCGACTGGCTCCGCCAAGTGAAAAAGCGACATTTTCGAGGACCCGCCTGGGGACATCTTGAAGACATTTGAGAAGCAGGGATGGAAGGTCAGTGACCTCGGAGGGGTGACTGTGGCTCTGGGAGTCTCTGCGGTTCCCAGGCATGGTCTGACCTTGCTACCATTCTCAAACCTGATGCCAGACGACAAGCAGCTCTGCTGCGCGCCGTTGTCCAATACCTTCGTAGACACAGCCTGCTGAGTTCGCTGAAGCGTTGGTCCCAGACGAAGATGGCGCCGAATCAAGGGACAAGGACTTCACCACCTTGCTTGACGATGTGGCCAAGCCAGGTACATGGACCTGAGACCTCACATTGTATGCAGCTTCCCGTGCCCTTGGAAGCCGTGTCATCATTTGGTACAGTCATCGAGGATACTGGAAACAATGCACCTTGGCTCCTGGGTTCAAGAAGGAAGGCTACGCCAAATGTGCCCACAACAAGGTCCTCATCACTTTGCCGTTGTAGCAAAAAACATTATTGCTGGGTGCAGCCTCCAACGGTTGAGTCTATCCCCAAAGGATGGTAGGCTGAAAGTGCTATCCCCAAAAGGTCCACCCTGTCCGGGTTTGCTCCTTCCGTGTCAGGTGGGTCGGGTCCCTCCAATGGTCCTGCTTCCTGGTCGATCTGCTTGCCTTGCGGTCTATGGCTACTCCTTCGGTGTATTCCTTTGCGGGTCAGCCTGGTGCAATGTCCCACCCCGTTGCTTCATTCCTTCACGCCGGTCGTGTCGGGTGCAGCGGTTCCTTGCGCTGCGGCGCTCCCAACGGTGCCGCTGCAACAGGTCATTGATGCGGACGCCTCGGGCACGTTGCACGTCACAGAGTTGGTGCAAGGTCTCCTGAAGATCCGCGGCGATTTGACCAAGAGCCCCTTGCCATGAAGCCGTTCTCTTGCTTCGAAACGTGTCATCACCATCACCATCATCGAATCATCACCATCATCATCACCATCACCATCATCTTCATCATCATCACTACTCACTGACCACCATCACCCACGTCACTTCTGGCTGCATTGGACGCCACGGCTCTGAACCGAGCTCAGGTGATACGGTGGCAGTGTTGCTCACCGCCAAATCTGTTCATCAAATGATGGCAGCAGCTTGGCTGCGACGTCATTCGTTGGTGGTGGCTAATAGTGGTGAATAATAGTGGTTAACAGTGGTTTATGGTGGTTTATCAGGATTTGTAAGGATAAATGAGGGTTGATTTTGGTTGATTTGATTGTCAGTGTTCTTAATTTGATTATGATACTGGTAGTTATTTATATAGCTAGTACTTATTTTTACGTGATTGTTCATAGTCATACGTTGTATATAAGGATTGATGATTGGTAACTGGGAGCCGGGAGCCAAGTCCATGGTTCACAGCATCGTCCGTGAGTTATACCTGAGCTGTTCAACGAATCGACTGCGGCACCATGGCTTGTTCTTGTCGCTGATTATTGCACAACATGCACCCCCCAGCAATGATTCTTAGAGCGTAGTTTTCAGCAACCAATATTCATAAACTGGTTGTCATGTTGCCATGTTTTGTTGTAAGTGTCCTTCTCTCCTACCTATTTCATCGGGAAATACACCATCATGGGAAGTTCAATCATCCGATCATGTCACAAATAACTTCAAATCACAACCTGAAAACCGAAGGTTCTGCCTCATGAGTGATGTTGTGGGGCATGTCAATGCTGATACCCCTGCAACCACGCCAAGTGGTTGCTTGGCCGCTCTTTGAACAGTCAAAGTGATTGCTTCCAAGGGCTGTTGCTGCGTGGCAGAATGACCCAAGTTAGACCATGGCTTGAGCCACGTTTTTCATCAGCCCTGCGCGGGTGGGTTTGCATCCCAAAAATGATCGATTTAGGGAAGCAACGACTGAGGGTATGCCATTGATCGGCATGCACAAATTGAAACGGGGGTTTCTTCCCAGAATGAAACTATCAAACCAAGAGGTAGTGTTGGCTGCTGATGAAATCGGTATCGAGAATGGTTTGGATATGCAATTGTTCGCCTCACTTCATCATTAGTTGCAGTCCATATCCACACCTGAACAGTTGCTTTTGTCAAAATTCACCGATTCTTGTTGGAGAGAGCAAGTATGTATACCCAGTTGGTGGTTTGAAACATGTTTTTCTCCCTGGCAAGCAGATGGCTTATTGACTACAATAATGTTCAGTTGGGTTGAAACCACCAACCAGATACATATTATAAATGTATGTTTGTAGAGTGGTGTATAAAGTATGAGCCACCGGCCAGAAATTTCAGTCATCCATGGGCATCGGTGGTTTTCCAAGCCCAAAAACATGAGTGTACGTATGTCAACATGAAGAAATTACTAACATCCATGTAACGTTTGCAAGATACAATCTATTCATGTCTAGTCAATTGCTGTACAGTACTTCACTTGACCAGAGGATTGCAGTGTTGATTCGATACGGATCCACAGCCCCAGGTTTACATTCATGTGGGGGCTTCTTCAAATAGGGAACCCCCCAAAAATGGTTGGTTTATACATACTTTATACTATAAATATCTATATGAATGGATATGCAGTAAAAGGTTGATGAAGTGGATGATGACTGGAAACCCCCATGTGTTCCTAACCTCAAATGCACTGTCGCATCCCGACCTTCACGACTTCTTCCGAACCAGATCAGACATCATTGGTCCAGCATGAATCACGGTTCGAGCATCATCAGTCAGCGTCACCACTACTCCACCATTCACAACCCACATCATCTCACATCATTTGCCACTCATCCACCATATCCATCACTCCACCACTCTCATCCACCATATCCACCATATCCACTATCCACATCAATCCACCACTCCACCATGACTCCACTCATCCGCATCCGCCACCGAGGAACTGAAGGCCGAGCAGCAGAACTTCCGCACGATGCTGCTGGATCTCTTCGCCTCCAACGAAGCCCTGCGGAAGTCGCTCACCAAAGCCCCCAGTGTCAGTGCCACGGCGTCCGAACGAGTCGGGTCAGCGTGCAGCAGACGATATGATGCAGAATGTACACATAGTGTTCACATAATAATACGTTTCTAGTGGTAAACATAGAAATAATGTACACTATCATGAGAATTGTGATGGAAATTGTTTGTAGAAATAATATTTGCACGCGTATACCCGCACGTATAGTTTTAGTGATATAAGTACAGTACTGTAGATGTCATATGTGCGTACCCCTTGGGGAAGCAAGCGCATGACAAGCACCCACTGCCAGGCTGCCATGCCTTGATAACCCCACGTTTGCCCGCACTCGCAGTTGGCCTTTCCCTCTGTTCGAATTTGTTCGCTGGGCCGTTGTTCTGAGTTTCGCAAAAAAACGACCAGTAAAATCCCAAATTGCAAAGCTGAGACCCTGAAAACCCGAACATCCAAACACCGAAAGCTTGAGTCACTGCGTATGCCGCATCGGATGGGTTGCGTTTTTGTTAACTCGAACACACAACATTAACCTGGCACGAGATCCAAAGTTGTTGTAGTGGTACTTTGTCCTGTTGGGTGGGCGAACATGGAGGCTGTGGGGCGAACATGTGGGCCAACCCTTGAAATGCTCCACCTGGGAAGGACTGAAAATCAGAGACTTCAAAGGTTTGGATGTTGTAGCCATAAATGGGGATCACCACCGGGTCAG
Source organism: Symbiodinium kawagutii (assembly GCA_009767595.1). Lineage (NCBI taxonomy): Eukaryota > Dinophyceae > Suessiales > Symbiodiniaceae > Symbiodinium > Symbiodinium kawagutii. The sequence goes on from VSDK01021467.1 coordinate 268,682, forward strand.
CCTCCAGAAGCATGCGCAGCCTTTCGCAGCCGGCCAGGTATTTCAAGGAAGAATCCCAAGGTCTGGTCCCTGGCGGCTGAGGGATTAGTAGTGATGGTTGCAGCAGTAAGGACAACATGTTTGGATTATTATTGCTGCTGCTGCTGATGATGATTATTGGATATCGATATATTTGAGCGGAATTCTCGGCATGCCATGTGGCTGAAAGATTTGGTGACTAGGTTCAACATGGTTCAACAGAACCAAGCTCAGCACGCCAGAACAGAAGGGTGTATCTTGCCCTGTCGACTTGTCGTCAACGTTCCGAGGGGTAGGCAGTGATGACGTGCCAACTGGTGGGGCCCCAACTGGACGCCTGCAGCTTTCCCAATGGCATGACTATTTCAAACATGCATAGATAATCATAATATATACAAATTGATACTTCCATGTTTGTGGTGCATATTTTCAGTATATGTAGATATCACGAAAGGTAGCTTTCCGCAGGGCTACCTTCAGTTTCACTTTGCGTAGCAAAGGGGGCGGGCTGGCACCCCTTATCCTTGATTCATCAAACAAAACCAGATAGATGTATTTTGACCATGATGATCCCTTCGAAACTTTTTGGTATGATGAGAGATGGATGATGAACGATGATTGTTGGTTGCTCAATGATGAATGATGATGACGATGATGATTGCTTGATTGGTTGATTGATTGATTGGTTGCTTGATTGATTGGTTGATTGATTGCTTGGTTGATTGATTGATTGAATGATTGATTGGTTGGTTGATTGATTGATTGGTTGGTTGATTGATTGGTTGTTTGATTGATTGGTTGACTGATTGATTGATTGGTTAATTGATTGATTGACTGACTGATTGACTGATTGATTGATTGATTGATTGTTTGGTTGTTTGGTTGGTTGATTGATTGATTGATTGATTGCTTGATCGATTGAATGATTGATTGATTGATTGATTGATTGCTTAATCGATTGATTGATTGATTGGTTGGTTGATTGATTGGTTGGTTGATTGATCGACTGATCGATTGATTGATTGATTGATTGATTGATTGAATTATTTGTTTGATTGATTGATTGATTGTTTGGTTGTTTGGTTGTTTGGTTGATTGATTGATTGCTTGATCGATTGATTGATTGGTTGGTTGATTGATTGATTGGTTGGTTGATTGATTGATTGATTAGTTGATTTGTTGGTTGATTGATTGGTTGATTGATTGCTTGGTTGATTGATTGATTGTTTGATTGTTTGGTTGATTGATTGATTGCTTGATCGATTGATTGATTG
>VSDK01021467.1:271458-291738 GCA_009767595.1 Symbiodinium kawagutii
GGGATTTTTTTTAATGGTGGTGTGCTTCTTTGGCGGCGTGTTTCTCTGCTGCCGTTTTCTCTAGCATGTTTTTTCTCTAGGTTTGTTTTCGTTTTTTTCGGGTGTTTTCTTGGTGTTTTCTCGGTGCTGATGTTTTTTTCTTTGGGGTGTTTTTTTTCCGTGGTTTTTTTGTCATATGTTTTTGTTTTTTTTTTTGTTCGGCTTGCGCAGCTCTCAAAACACCAGCGCCGAACTATTCTACGGCACAAAGACGCCGCCAAGTTACCTACCCACAGCAGCAAACAAAAACACCAACGCAGACCAGCAAAAACACCAAAACACCGACCGCCTAAAACACCAACACAAGAACATTAAGAAAACAACAGCAAACGAACCTGCCAATGAACAAAACAAAATGTTCCTCAAAAATCAGCCGCGCAAATTGCCGGCAATCAAAACACCGACCCGCAGAAACAAAAAAAACACCAGCAATCAAAAACACCACAAGGCACACCGCCCTGCCAAATCACCAGCCAAAAAGATGCCACTCACAAGAAAACCAACAGATGAACACACCACACGCCCCACGTTCCGTTCTTGGATCGACCTGCAATGCATGTACTTCATCTAGCCCTCTTTGCCTCTGGGTTTCTTATTTTGTTTATTTCTGCTACCCCTTACCGCCCACGCCAACCGCAACAACCATGATGTACCGAGCTAAGCCAACCAGAACACCCAAGGCCACCACAACGACCCCAGCAATACAACCACAATTACATAGCTTGCATGTTAACACAACACTGATAACCGTGCCTGCCAATAATAACAACCACTTACATTCCTGTTATGTTCTCTTGTGATGCCTACAGTACCTTTCGTGTCCCCCTTTCTCAAGTATTTATGTTGCATATTGTATGTACATATATGTATGAATTTATGTATATATATATATATATATACGTAGCTATGTTTGATTTTCGACTACTGTTTAGACACGTGTACCTATAGATACAATCATGTGATGCTGCATTTTTCACAATACGGTTTCTCTGTATGAAGATCTATGCTCACATGCATTTGGCAGTTTTTCATTTTGGTTTATATCATTTTATATCCACCCTTTGCCCATTGCAGCACCCAACACTCAGATGAAAGGCCAACACGTTTTCAGTGCTGCTTTTTCCTCGCGATGATCCCTTGGGATTCATCCTACTTGCGGTTAATGCGGTTACCTTCCCATTGAGGATGTGGGGCACCATCGTGACCGGCTCATGCGATCTCTCCCACATGAAAGTCCCTGCGTCGAAAGCGTTCTATGACCCTGGCTCAAAGTCATAGACCGCCAATCCCAAAGCTACAGATTATCAACATGAACCAAAGTGAACAATCACATTGACCCATGTTATTATGCTATTGTTCTATCCCATGAACCCGTCGTTTTTGTGCATCCAAAGTCGTGCCATTTGGTACCCCTGATTTTGCAGTCGAGCCCCACCTGTGGTGCCTTGAAATTGACGGGAAATGTCTATGGCTTTTCCCAAGAATGCTTGGCACAGTGCGAACCCCCATGACGATTCACTGATTGTATCACCATGTACTTCCCATAGGCCCATATGGGTGTTTCTCAAAATAGGGGTACCCCCAATTCATCCTAAATAAAACATTTATAGTAATAAACCATCCATTTTTGGGGTACGCCGATTTGAGAAACCCCCATATGTTTTTGCTGGCTGGCTGGCTGGCTTGCTCGCTTGCATTGCTTGCTTGCAGGGCTTGGTTTGGTTTGGTGCTGTGCTTTTAGTTTATTGTGCTTCAGCTCCCAACAGGGTTTCGGTTCCTCACAATGATTGCCACAGGTGAACTTCTCGCGCGTCACCCAGCAGAAGGCTACGAGTCGGGTTCCGCTTGCTGTGACGCCAAGAGGAAGAAAACCTCTAAGCCAAGTAGTAGTAGTGACCACTAGGGATCCAACGGCTCAATACTTCGATGTTTGATTTGGAAGAAATCACGGGCACCAAAATATTCCATTGGTAATATGAGGATTTCCAGACCTCCACAGGTGAGTCGCTACGGTTTTTATTTGGTTGGATGAGCAGTATGTACCACGGATTGGTGTCTATTGATACAACTGTTTGTGATGATTTGCTTGGGCCACTGGTTGTTCCTTCAATGTTGGCTGATGCGATGGCGAGCAGCGAAGTCTGGTGATGATTTTTTTCGGGTTCCAGGTGCGTTGGGGCCATCAGCTCAGCTGTACCAGAAACGCCACTGGGGAATGGTTCAGAAGTTAGAACAGCGCAAGTGAATCGTCCATCCTGGGATGGTGCTCATCACCAGCATTGGACTGCCCTACCAACCGGAGGACGTGATCAACCATCACTACTACCAGCAGCCACGAAGCAGTACCATGCACCATTTACCATGAATGGCCATGAAATGACCATTGGATTCCAATGATTAAAATGAACAAATGACGAGTATGAGTATGAGCATTGAATTTGAATATCATGAGCCATAATTAAGGAATTTATCATCGATAAAAAGTTTGGTTAATTGTACTCACTATCAACTAATTACTACCATGAGTGTGGACTTTACTGATACTATGGCATTACTAAAATGAATTATCATCATCAAAACTATGTCATACTGCTAATCATTAAAACTTATATACAACAATCCATTACCATTAGAACTATATTATATATAATGGTATCAATGGATCATCATTAAAACTATATTAATCATTGCCGGTCGGTGGTTTCAAACATGTTTAAGTATTTTCCCATCTTCCCAAAATGCTTGGCTGGTTGACGGGCATGTTTGTCATGACGCGGTGGTTCAACCACCAAACAGATTATGATGATGATAACCCCCGTATAACCGTTATCATACCCACTATACTTCCACACCATGGTTGAAATCCATAGATTCCACTATAATTCCGCTATCATTCCACACCATATCCACTATACTTCCACTATACCAATTCCATCATTGAAATCCCATGAATCCCAAAAAATCCCACCATGATTCCTCCATACTTCCACTATACTTCCACTATAAATCCCACTGTCAAGCCACAGCATGGTTGGTCGCTCCATGGGCAGGAGCTGCCCAGAAGTGTTGCAGAGGAGGAGCACGAGGCGCGCGGGGGGTAGCCTTGATGGTTGGTTGGGGCCTGGGGGTTCTGGCTGGCTTGTTTGGGATGCTTGGAATGCTGGGGATGCTTGGGATACCTGGGATGTTTTTTCTGATGCTTGGGATGCTTGGTCGAGAAGACCTGCAGGGACCCTGCCCCCGAAAAATGAACCAGACATGATCACGAAGCGCATATGAATGGTCAGCATGCTGTAACTCTAATGAACATCCCATGTTTTGGGATGGTTGGTTACGACTTGCCAGCAACAACACGCCTGTTGGTAGCTTGTTGCTATGCCATGACCTCGGTAGAATTAGGAGAAGTGCCTCGTTCGTTGTGTTGTTGACATGGGGAGAAGTGGCAAGGTTAGTAGCTGTTATCTAGCAAAAGTGATTGCAGGAACTTCAAAAGACTGACGCGATGGTTGTTTCAAACATTTGATTTTCCCCAATGTTTGGGGATAGTTGGTTGGTTGACTAATATGCAAGAAAGATTGTCTCCTTCCTTTCATCCGGGCACGCGGGTGTTGGTGTAACAAGACCTGGGAATGATTTGATGCCAACACGAAAAGGTGTAGCACGGCCATTGAGGTATTGATCCCCAAGGATTGATTGGCAAGTGCGGTGGGTGACCTATCTGTATGGGCATGATGATCTCTTCCATTCCTGGCAAATATGATCATTAGCCATGGCTTACGAAGAGGAGAAACCATGGGGCCATTTGAACACCCAAAAACCGGGAGAAAACCTCAAGAAACTTCAGAGTCAATGAGCACAGCCATGGTCCTTTTCCAGCCATCGTCACGCTCTGCTAACCTGGAAGTGGAACATCCACCATTGCTATCTGATTTACCTATCAAAGATGATGATCTTTACCGAATTTCGCAGAGGGTAAGCCAGCTGAAGAAATTCCCAACCTTGATGATTGGTTCAGGTTCAGTTGGTAGAACCCAGCTGTTTCACTGCTCAGTCCTCAACAATTGTTTTTAATCACGTGCGGCACAAACGATCGTGAGAGCATGATGTAAGTGTATCTTAAGAGATGCTACATCACATCTACGTCCACATCTACGTCCATAGCACAAATAAATGAACAAATAAACAAACAAACAATAAACATGTGTATAAACACATACATGATGATATATGATCATACATTTAAAAACCTGTTTGATGTAGAGAAAGAGCGAGAGAGAGAGAGAGAGAGCAGTCTATGCATCTTTACATTTACATATACATATACATAGGCATACACGTATACATACATATAGGTGTACGCGTACATATACACACATTCCTATTATGTATGTGCATGATGTCATCTAGTCTCATCTAATCTTATCCATGTCGTGTCTTCTGACGTTTGGGCAACCTCGGTTTCATGCAAGCAATGAAGAGACTGCCCCCAGCAGGTTTCGGATCACGTGGCCCCGGACAAGTTCAAAGCAATTACGGTCAGCCTGGACTAAGGCCAATCCCTGTATTTTCTGTGCGCTGGATGTAGCTGGGTTACAAGTTCATCATGATGGTAAACAAGCGTTAATAACCAACTATAGTAGGTGATATCACCACATAACTACCTATGAAACCTCTTTTGAGCATCATGGAAAAATGTCTTCATAGTTTGGCTCGTGTTGCTTGAGGTGATGTGATTTATAGCCTCGTTGGGGCCTACCATTAGTTGGATTCATGATGACATTCACTCAGGCGGGCGCTTGTCATCCTTTGTTGCCAGGCTCTTCGGCATCCTCCGTAAACAGTCAAAATTGTGCAGATATATGGTGATTTCTCAAAATATGGGACCCCCAAAAATGGTTGGTTTTCTACTATAGATGACTACTATTGGATGATTTGGGGGTACCCATATTTTGAGAAACCACCATATGGTGATTGCTCAAAATAGGTGTGCCCAAATATGGCTGCTTTTTCACCACACATACAGTAATCAATACTGAATTGGATGATTTTGGGGTTCCCCAAACTTGGAGAAACACCCATGTGCAGCTAAATCTTTCGGGGCAGATGTAGTCTCACCACCGTGGCTGGTTCAACAGGAAGCGAAAGGAATGTGGAGACCCTGCCTAGTATTTGCCGGGAATCCAATGAGGGGTAGAGTATGATCAAGGTAGCCTGATACTTTGTACCAAGGTTGGGTTGTGCTCTGGATGCCACATTCCATCTGCCAATCCTACCCTGTTGTTCAGTTGGGCATCCTCTGACTGCGGTGTTTGCATCAGAACAGGCCGAACCCCTGGAGTGAACCCCCTAATCTAGCCTTGCTGTCTGTTATGTTCCTCCATTCCCTTCCCTTCTTATGGTGTACTGTCGTGGATAAGGAACCCTTATTCGCCGATGATTCCCTAGACAAACCTGAGGTTTCTCCAAGATAACACCACCAGGGTGGCTTGAATCGTTGGGATGATCCCCCATCAGATCCCTGTTTGGGATTGTAAAAGGAAGCTGCTGACATTGCCTGCATGTAATATCGGGCGTTTCTCAAACCATAGGGGTACCCCCAAATCACCATAGGAGTAACCATTCATAGTTTGAGAGATATATCAGGTAATGTCGTGTTGAATCGTATGCAAACGCCTCCTGTAGCTTGGTGACACGTCCCTGGTGATGTTCGCACAGCATTGCTTCAGGAATGGCAGCCGTGCTGCCATGGAATCCAAACCTGATGGGTCTTGCCAAGCCAAGTGCGGCGCCGCTTCATCACGAGAGCCTTCAGCTAGCCAGCCATTCCCCACCATCAACCACTGGTTCAACGGGTGGCTTGACTACTAACCATGGCTGACACTATCAGCACACATGAACTTAACTACTATTCGCCATGTTCAATCAACAGTCATGGACCATCAGTGGCCATTCTTGACCATCATGTTAGCCATTCTGAAGCATTCGTTCAACCACCAACAAGCGCTACTCACCAATACTTCAGCAAAGCTTGCAAGTGGCCTCAGCCAACTTGATTTGGAGAGACCATCAACCAGTACCGCCCTCGATGAAGGCAAGCACATCAGGGACCAAAGTGGCTGACATTCGACCTTTTCAGGTAGAATCAGAAGTTTGTCCGACTGCTATCAGAAAGGATTCTACTGTCACAGATGTATGGATTAACCACTCTGAACATCTCTGAACATGCTTTTGAGCCATTATGGATGTCTTAAAGCAGCATGATGAACGTTTCTGGACTGCTATGAACAAATATCATCACACCTTTGCTGTCCTGAAGCTCTGGAGTGGCTGATGTTTTCCATGGAATGGCACCTATTTGTTGTTGTAAGCACCTATCCCCTCATATACATGGGGCACTTGGATTCTTGGACCAATGCTGGCATCGCGCTTGAGAAACCCGCCCGTTGCAGATCCATCTTGAAGGGATGGAACTGGAACCGCGGCTGTCCATCATTGGCGGTTGTCAACCATCATTAACTAGTATTATATTAACTAGTATTATATACTCGTTTATGATAAACCCTTACATACTCACGTTCATGATAATGATATATAATGAATGATCATCATCAGCAGCAGCATCATCATCATCATCATTATCATCATCATCATCATCATCATCATCATCATCATCATCATCATCATCATCATCATCATCATCATCATCATCAATCATCAACAATCATCAAGCATCATGAACCATCATCAGCATTCATCCATCACGTGATCATTTCTTGCAAAAACAACTATCACGAGCGCAACAGTCAACTGGGGGTAACACCATTGATGGACATGCCCATGCCGCCCATGTCAGGTTTTTAACTTTTGGCTGGTGGTAGTGTGTTCCTCCGGATATTTGTCCGTGAATCTAACCGAGGAGGAACCTTTGGCCCACGTTCCTGTCAGGAACTTCCATAAATGGCTATGGGTCAATATTATCCAACCAATTTCATGGTGGATAATAACCAACAAACTATAGGGAAAACAATGGTTAGTGATGGGGAACCAGGGGTACAGGGTTTTGACCCATAGCAGGATTCACCTGAATCTACGACAGCCAAGCATTACGGTCCCTTGTGTAGCTGATTCTCAAATGGAGCTGCGGGTTCAATCTTGGTTGAAAGCTAGGAACAAGATGACCATTCTTCGAAAGAAAAACAGGTGAATGCTGTTAATTAACTTGGGCTCCCTTTTTTTGGTGGCACTGGGCCATTACCCTGCTGTGACCTAGAGACTGCTGACCACACCTGCTTGGTCGGGCTGCAGTGGACGGACTTTGCGCGGTTTTGACCCATAGCCAAATCAGTGAACTGCTCTCTGCAAAGGTATCTTTTTAGCACAGAAACCACCCTCACTTCCAGGTCCTCAGGTCGCCTGTGGTCTCACGAAACGCACAGTCCTAGCTGTGGAATCCCAAACGACTTTGGTGTGCAGCCTTAGCATGTAGAGATCGCCCGGGGGATTTTCACCGCCAGCCAGATTGATTTGCTCCGGTAGTGCTGTGCAAGGAATGTTGACAACGAAGCCTGTCTACAAACCAGTTCCAAAGCACATGGGTTTGAAATGGTTGGAAGGGTCACAAGTGCAGACAAGGCGTTGCATGAATGTAGAAAACATTGTGAGATGCGTTTGGTGATATAGGGAATTATGTCGATTTGTTTGTGGGTGCATAGTTTTGCAAATTAGATATCGATTTGGATGCCACATCAAGTATGAAGGAGCTCATGTTGAAAGTAAGATGTCATATCATGCAGGCCATGGGCCGTTGTATTCAGAATTGCTTTCTGGCCAATTTGATAAAATCATCAAGAGCTGAATCTTTCGTACCTTCATCCGTGCGGCCGGGAGTTCCCGACTGGACATGGGACGGTGCTAAGCCGTTGGCTTGGTGTTATTGTTAACATGAACACCTGCTCATTGTCAATCCCGGTGATCATTCTGGATGATCCAGTTTGACGATCAACTGTTTCTTGTCGGAGGGTAGCTCGGTCCCTGGCGCCTGGCGCAGCTCTCGTCGGTAGCTTGTCATCAGCATTTCTTGCCGAACTTCTCGCTGTTTTTCTTGAGACCATGCTGTCACGGCTCGCTGAAGAATGACTTTGGAAAAATTGCCCGCAGTGCACAGTGCAGGTGTCAGTTGAGAGGTCTCCGAAACCGTGATGTTGGTTGGTTCATGGCTAATGTCCTGGTGCTTCTTGATGGTTGAAGAATGGTTATGCCGGTCAACGGCCGTGGTGGCGTGCTGATTATTCTACAAATATGGTTGTTAAGCTGGATAGTTGGGTACCTGAGCTGATCCAGGAATTGCATACCATGTGAGTCTCTCATCACCAGACTTTTTTCTCGTGGCTTGGGAGGCAGCCCACAGATGGTGGTTTTCCTCGCAATCATTGGCTATCAGAAACAAGTGGCCACCGTGAACCATCAACCATTCTTCCCCACCGCCGACCCCAAAGAATTCCCTACTTCAGCTCTTGACATGCGACGCCGAGCTGGCTTGAAGAACTCATCGAACACTTGTGCGGGCACAATGACGCGCGCTGATGTTCACTTGAAAGGTCCTGTGTGTTCTCACTACTTCTGAGTTCTAGAGCTACATCTAGACAGAATTTCAGATTCGTTGTGTTTGCTTGGTCGTTAGCCCATGGTTGTTTGATAAGCACTTGTGGTTGTCACTTAGCAAGTACCGGCTGTTTTCAGGAACAAATTCACAGTGTTGGATTCCCAGGGCACCAATTAATGATCGATGTTTGAAACGGTGTTTCTCTATTGTTGTTAGTGCATGACCGTAAACCGGTTGAGATGCTTGGATTCGAAACAGGGTCATCAATGGTGGTACTCCCAACTGAACCCGACCAGCTGTATCCAGCTGTTGGGGTACATCGTTGCCACAGACAACATGGCAGTGCTTCATCTCATGATGGTTTCAACCGCCAGCCATCGCTAACAATCATGGCTTGTCATTGATGAACCATAAAGGTGGTTTGTTACTCTACCACAAAGGAAGCGCACAAACCCTTTGTGGCTTGTTGGTTGGCTTGATATTTTCATGATGCTTCATGCTGAATGTTGATCAATCAAAAATTAAGGATGGCTGATTGACGATGGTTAACATTCAAAAAATCAGCAACAACATGCGATAACCAAGAAGAATGTGATTCCTCATGATTTTGTTTCTTATGAAATTTGACTGCCTATTCACGATATTTGATGGACATGAAATAACCAGCACTAAGCCACCAAACCTCCAGCAACAGCTCACAATAGAAGCATGGTACGACCATTCTTTAATCAAACTCAACAGTAAACCTCCGCTGTGCTGACTCGCACATCTCATGGCAAGCTCTCGCACCTTGATGGCAGACCTGGTGTCGGAAAAGAAACTGGCGCAAGGTGACGGTTATGGACAATGGTTCTATGATAGGGTTATAATTGATTGTTTTGATAGGGTTCTGAATATCAAGAATAGTCGGAATAGTCATGATTGATTATTTTGATTTGTATGATGAATAACAATATGAATTGATCAATATCAAGAATAGGTATAATTGATCATTGCTTTTGTATCATACGACTGCGAGTGTCCCTGACCCTATAATTGGCTTGATCATGGCTGCGGCTTTTGTGTATGTCATGTGATGTCATACGTATTCGATGTTGCATGTACTGATCGATAGTGATGCATAGCGTTACTCAATCACATTGGCAGTGTGTTTCCTTCTCTTGTTCTTTTGGATATTGCTGATGATTTCATGTAATTACTGGTTATTTCATACATGATGGGACTCTTCCATGGCTCAATCAAATGCGAAAAAAAACGGAACTGGCAGATGATCCTGACCTGGAATCAAATGCCACAGTAATGAAGAGTCCTCAGCAAGTGATTTTACATTGATACCACGATCTCACTTTGAGAACGCAATACGAAAATGTATGCATGCGTGCCATTTGATGTGATAGTTTTTTTCCACCGCTGCAAAAACCTCAAGTGAAGGACGCTTTGCTAGATTTCTGGCGCAGGGGTGAAGTGTAACACCATTCGGCTTCTTGTCATACATGTGGGAGCGTATCTGCCTTAGCATTTGTACTTGCAATTGAAGAGACAGAGAGAGAGAGAGAGAGCGTTTGCGAAGTGAAACTGTGCGACACTGGGTGAGCCCCTGAATCACAAAACACAAGATAAGCTCAAAAAGGACGGAAATTCCGACCTTGCACGTGCTAGACGTGTAGGTTCTGCCAAGCTTTCAAAGTACACCGTGATGCATGCATGTACTTGTGCAGATGGGGACGTTCAATTATATATGTATTTTTTATTGATGTATATATATATATATATATATTCATCTATTTATTTTAAATATATAGATATGTATTTATATTTATTTCTGCTTGTATACATATATATATATGTATTTATTTACATTTATTTGTATATACACGCATTCATATTTATTGTATATATATATGTGTGTGCATATATATATGTAAATATGTATTTATATATATATACATGTATGCAAATATATATATATGTGTATGTACATGCATTTATATATATATATATATTTTTATACGTATATGTATATGCGTATTTCCATCCATATATGTATGAATATATATATATATATTTTTATATATATATTGTGGTTTCTAAAATAGCGTACCCCCAAATCATCCTTCACATTAGCAATTACAGTAACAAACCAACCATTGTTTGGGTCCCCTTTTTTGAGAAACCTCCATTTGTCGAAATGATGCAGGTCGGGCGACTATGCCGCACGATCATGTTTTTCGGGTTGCACATGTCCCGCATGATCACATCAGTTCCATAGCATTGTTTGTTCTATCACACTCAAACTGTTGTTTGTACATGCCTTTACTGTGTTTATGTTCTTGCAAGTATTTTTGTTACGCATGATTTACATGCCAATATAAATACCAAGTATAGTCTTGGCATATGATTCTTAAGGATGACTCATTGGATCATCGATTACTTCCTGTCTGCCGATCTCCATGCTCCCGAGGCAGCTTCGAAGAACTGTTGGACTCTTCTTGGCAAAGCTTTCGACAACAACTGCTGGAGGTGCGCGGGTACCGGATCGGTGGGTCCCTGCCATCCGACTGAGAGTTCCGCTGCAGGGACGTTTTTGGTTTCCAAGATGTTCCAAACAATTTGAAGCCGCTGAGTCACAATGAAGCTGCAATGGCTTCACAAATGCCACATGGTTGCGTTCCCTAATCAAAATGATGATTTTCCTCGTAACCTCGATGCGGAGGTACTGTAAATTGCAAACAGATGCCGCAACTGAGAGCGGAACAAAACAGCGCCATGGTGGCAAAGAATCATGATTCAACAAATTCGGACATAAAAAAGCATGTGTGTGATTGGCGTGATCCTTGGTTCGAATAGCTGCACTTGTAATTATGATGCAATTGCTTGCATCAGCCATCAGGGGCAATCCGGTCCGAATTTGGACAATTTTTTGTGAAACTCCTGACTGTTTGTCGTGTAACTTCCATTAACTTCCCACATATCAAATTCCCTCATTTCCTGCACTACTGGTCTCTGTAAGGTTTGAATCATCCACCATCATCAATGGTTATTATATAGCAATCAAGTACTATCAACAGTTATCAACTATCATGAAGCATCAATGATCATCGTCAATAAGAATACCCCATCATTCACCCAAAAAACATCATCAACCAGCAAAACCATTATTCACCATCAAGAACCGAGATTAATCATCAAAGACCGTCCAATTCACGAGCATTAGCCTTGACCATCAAGCATCACCATCAGAATTCAACATTTTTTCATACATCAATATCAAACATTATCAAGCATCATTACTCGTCAGAATTCACCATCATGAACATAAACAATTACCCTCTGGCATACTAGCATGGCAATGGAAAATCCACCATTGTGTTCTGAAAACCTGGGGAAATCATCCATATATGATTGATTTTCCGTTGCCAGCCATGTTAGTTCACCATCATTGACCTTCATTAACCATCTATTGACATCTGTCAACATCTATATCCAAAGAAAAAAGATCTATTAACCATCATTAACCACCATTAACCACCATTAACCACCATTAACCGTCATTAACCACCATTAACCACCATTAACCACCATGAACCACCATTAACCACCATGAACCATTAACCATCATTAAGCCAACTATATCTACACCTCCTTCCCACCTTCGGCTGACTGAAAAAAAGAAATCCCGGGATCGGCATCGCATCGCAGCGCCGAGGCGCATGCCACCGAGGCGTAGCCCCGGTGCGCCAGGGACCAGTGATAAGGTTGGGCTTCTTAAATGGTTGGTCTAGTACTGTAAATGCTGAATGACTAGATGATTTTGAGGTACCTAATGAAGGTATATGATGGCTGATTGAGGTACCTAATGAATAGGTGATATGAATGCTGAATGACTAGATGATTTTGAGGTACCTAATGAAGCCAACTCTATATGGTGATTTAAATGCTTACTTCTATGGTGGGTCTAGTACTTGGTCAAGTGATATGAGGGCTTCTATATTAGATGATTTTGGGGTACCCAACTTTTTGAGACCCCACCATATGATGATGGTATGGTTATGGTGAATCTATGCAAGGGATGGCTAATGATTGCTTGAATTCATGATGAATTGATGAATTCTGATGCTTTTTGATGGTTGATGACATTGATGATTGTGAATGTTGTTGAATTCTGATGCTTGATGATGGATACTCCTGGTTTGGTCGATATTGATTCATGGTGGTTGAGGATGGTCTATGATAGTGGGTAATGATTGATAATTGGTGATGGTTGATCATGGTTCATGATGGTTAATCATGATTAATCACCAATATCAATGGCGTAGAACCCCTGCCCTACTGGTGATAGGCAGCTGAGCATGCCTTTTCTGTATTGGTGAATTCTATCTATCTATCTATCTATCTATCTATCTATCTATATATATATATACATACGTATATATATATATACATACGTATATATATATATATGATGCTGGTTCACAATCTGGGTGGTTTACAGCCACTGACTCATTTGTTTAGTGTTTTGGGGATTAGATGGGTTTATCAGCACAAAGTAACTACAGTTTTAGCAATGGCCCGAGAAGCCACCAAGAAATGGTCAACCATGCTTTACGATGATTCACAACGGTCAATGACGGATAGAGGTGTTCAACCCTAGTTACCCTAGTCGCCAAGCCCAGTTGATTATACCAGGGCCCAGGGTAGCTGAGGGTCAAACATGATTTTTATCATCATTGTCACTTTGGATGATTGAAATGCGGCTCCCGGATGCAGGAGATGGAACTTGTTGTGACTAGCTCTCTCGCCGGAGGTGATCAGTGGGTCAACGCAAGCAGATCACCAGCCAGGTATAGTATTAGATCCTCGGTCGCTATATTTTTACCGATTCCCTAGATTACTTGGTATATCCCCAAGATTGCTGGTGATTCTATGATTATGTTTCATTGTTGCGGATTGTCAAACATACGACTATTGCATCATGTTTGTGCTGTGCTATTTTCGTGTGTTAGCAAGTAGGTACTCGCCACTCTTGCTGGATCAGATAGCACCAATCAAGAAGGATATCACCATCAAAGTTGGTTATTCTCCCTAGTGAGTTGCCGTTGATGAATCACGAACCAAACATGGTCAACCCTCAGTCAACCGTTATTATCCATTACTCAATCCCCTACTTTTTGCTATAAAGCATGAATGAGCAATCTTTGTTGGATGCCAATAGCCATGAAGCAATCATTGGTCTTTCTTCTCGACCATGCTTTCGCCAACAACTAGCGATTTACCATAATAGGGAGTGCTTAATGATACTCACTGTCATGATGAACCATACTTACAGCAACCATCGTCAAGCCATTGTTGCTGGTTGTCACCAATGATTTATTCTTTTTGTTGCTAGTCAATGACTAGCGATAAGTGGATGTCATGAAGTATATGTTGATGATCATTAACCAATTATTCAGTATCATTAACCACTACTCAACCTTATATGTACCATTGATCAAACAGTAATCCACCATCAATCCATCATCAATCCACCCCCTTGAAAAAAAAAGAAAAAAACATTACTCATGGTGGATGAATGGTAAGGGATGGTTATGACTTGGACTAGTTCTATAACCATCATTGATGGTGGATTGATGGATTACTTACCATCATCAATGATGGTCACGAAGTCGTGATGGGAAATGGTAAGTGCAAACATCAGCAAGCATCAATTGATGACTGCCACTGAGTAACCAATACCATTGGTTTTCATCAACCATTACTCAATGGCCATGGTCACTGGCTGAGTATCATGAACTCATATTTGTTGGTTATCCTTGGCTATGGATCACTTTCATCACCTTGCAGGCAAAGCTACTTGGTGTCTCCCCGCGCGAACCGCACTGCAAGAGGCTTCGCCGCTGCGGCCATCACCGATCACCGATCAGCAGTAGTCAATGATTTCTCAATGGTTGATTTGTGGTGGATCAATGCTCAATGGTTGATCATGTAGGTTAATGATGGTTAATGTCCAATTGATGGTTGTGGTAAGAAATGGTTCATTTGAGGTTAGTTAGATAGGTACTTTTTGTTTTTGGGACGTGCGTGTGTGCCTGTGCATGCTTTGTAGGGTGATTTATGATCACTAGATGAATTGTTTCATGCGTCTATGGTTCTATGTATGTGCATATTGGGCCTTTGTTTCCTTTCATGATATGTTCTTTCATCAATCAATGCTTTTTAGTCATTCATTCATGTGTTCATTCATGAATGCCTAGTTATTGGTTTTGATTTATTTATGAACGTCTAGTTATTCATGCATGTCTAGTTCTAGTTATTTCTGTCATTTGCGATTTCGTTCAGATGTTCCTTTTCGTAGCATCACCAGGATCGTTCTGCATCTCATCACCCCGAGCAGGGAGAGCAACGTTACATTTTTTCGTGTGTGCATTGGCGTACCCACAGGGATGCACTTTCTAACCAGCATGGCTTGTGTAGTGGAAAAGTCCAGTAGAGTGTCATACCACCCACCGTTTATCCATCTTTATTGTGTGTGTGTGTGTGTTCGCAATACTTACCGGAAACATCTGGAAACTGAAAAGTACAGTATTGTTTATGTCACCTTGCAATTGGTTGTAGCCTATGGATGTCTATGGTTCATCATGTGATGGTTCATGCTTCAAGCATCACTGGTGATTGCCGCACTACCTTATGGTTCCTATTCCAGTGGCTGGTTTTTCACATGTTTTTTTCTCACGTGTTCAAGCACCAAACATCGATGGTTGCCGAGCAACCGGCCCAGGAGTTTGGGCGCCGAGCTGTTACTCCCAATTAGGCGCTGCTGCGTTCAGCTGGGACACGCGTGGGGGTTGGGTTCCAGAAATGTGTGCAGCTTCAAAGATGGTGACCACATCTGACACCACAGATGTGACACCACATCTGACGCCACATGTCACACCACATCTGACACCACACGTGACCACAGTGCTTGTTATTAATGATTTTTCAGTAGTAAAGATTCAGTTGGCGATGAATAGTCATCAACCATGGGAATTTGATCGCTTGGTAGCCAGGGGAAGCGATGAGCTTCCCTGGGAGTTGGCGAACGATTCGATTCAACTAGGTCAATGGCGCGGGTTCTTCCCATGGTGCTTCGCGTGTTGGAGAGCCGACCCACCAGCGAAGAGCTGACAACCAGGGGAAACGCTGCCGCCAAGAATGATGGCCAAGCTGGTGGATGCAGCTGGTTGAAAAGCCGTAGGTTTGGACGAAGATTGGGTACCCACTCATCATGCAATTGTTTAGTCATTTTTAGCAACGGATTGTCCATTTTTGGGGTTCCCAATTTTAAGAAAGCCCACATAATACGATTATGCTTCGTTCTTGCCATGGAACTGGGAAGACCAGCGCAGCTACCATTACAGTAAGCAGCAAGAATGATGCTGGCAATTCATAGCCAAGATGTTGATGATTTAGCTAGTAGTTGTTAGTGATTCGTTCATTAGCAATGGCAAGTCACCACAATATTGAGTATGTACAATTTGTCGAGCGCCAAACGTGTCCAGTCGTGACCAATGAATAATGAAACCAACAGTTGCTGGGGATTTGTGTCGCTCGTTGTGCAAGCTGCAATGCCTGGTCGGAGGGGCTTTAGGGACAAGTTTACTGACAGGCTGTGGCTGTGGCTTACCACCCAAACCTTGTACCTATGGCCAGTGAACATCGCATAACTTTTAGATCGTTTGTTTCAGATGGAGATGATGACTATGACTTTTCGGGAGATCTTGCGGGCATGCCCGTACTCCCACGATTCTTGTCATTGCCATCATCATCATGGGTGATGGGGAATGGAGTGATGGGGTGAATAAGCCAACCTTCCCATTGAGGCTTGACGGCCCTAAATCAGGCGTGTGATGTGTTCAACATTGCCTGCTTACCCCATGCAACAATCTCTCATATAGCGTGCACACATATGTACATAAACATGTATTCGGATATTTACATGTATATGTCGAAATCGTATCATCCATGGTGAACATGTTTGAGCAATGCATATAGAATTATCTATAGATAGCTATTGATATCACTTGGGCAAGCACATGTTATGTATTTTGTACAAGTACAATTCCAGTATATGTATACATATGTATCCATTTATATATATATATATATAAGTCCAAAATGCATATTTTAGTATGTGTTTCTGTCCAGTGGTACTATTTCTAGTACTATTTCTGTATTATATACTATTTTTACTCTATATTGTTAATTTGGTACCGATACTCAATTCACTAATTATAGCGTACTGTTCATTTACATATTCCATTCTACTGGTTGGTTAGTGGTTTCAATCATTTTTCCCATAGTCTTTGTGATAGTTAGTTTTTCAACTAATATACGTGTTTCTCAAAAAAGGGCTCCCCCCAAATCATCCAGTTTATGAAATGTTCAGAGCAATAAACCAACCATTTTTGTGGATTCACCATTTTTAGGGACCCAAAAAAATTTTTTATGACTTGGTGTTAACAGGACCAACCAGCTTGGTAGGTTCCTGTCGGACACGTCGGCAGGCCGCGTAGCCCCTTGGACGACAGCGACCCCATAGAGCCGCTGTCCGCGCTTTCCCCAGAGGTGGTTGAAACGCAACCCGAGGCGTGAAACACGGGCGGGGTCTGCGGGGATGGTGACCGACAACCAGGTGATCATGAGCTGGTTCCTGTAGCATAGCCGTTGATAAAGGTTAATCGTAGCGAACAATCACCAATAAATATATATATATACACAGTATATACATTTATTGATGCATAGCAATCATAGCGGGTTGGAAAACACATAAGTTGATAAGGATATAGATGCAGTAGTACTAAAAAAAATGCGTGTATATATATATATACACATACTAGATTGACAATGATTGGAAAGCTGCAATGAGCTGGTTACTGTTTATGGCATGGGGAACGAATAGGGAATATACAGTGGTTTGTAGAGATGGTACTGATCGACGATCGTCATCAACGGCCAATGGTACCTCAACCATCAATATTAATCATGATAATCACTGCAACCAGAATCATCAACCGTCATCATCAATTCCTAAGCATTCAACCACCCAGGATTACCCCCAACTGGTACTCTGCTGAATGGATTATGGGTTTTTTCAACTGCGTAGCAGATCATCGACAGTGATTCCCAAGAAGCAATTGTGAGCTGTGGAGAAAACATGTGGTAGTAATGGTGGAAACATGTTAATTACTTGGTGGGGATCCCCCCATTATTGAGCTTTTAGGAAACCAAGGGACTGTGGAGCGGTTTGAGGAGCCTCAAGATCGTGGTAGTTGGGTCCCTGCCAGGTGTTGAAACTCACCTGAGAAAATCATCCATCTTCAGGCTGAGATGGAAGGCTATGAATTTAGAAGGACCAGGGTTATGTCTAGGGGAAAGGGATTTCTGAATGGATCTTGCATGTCCTCTCATTCTATAGCATTCATTCCCGTCATTTGAAATAAGGAAGGCCAATCGGAAATGGCTGAGCTTGTGCATTTGACGTTGTGATCTTCGTTGATTTTGATGTTGTGGTCGCAGCTCTACAAGGTGGGCCCCCCTAGTTGTAACTTGGTTTCTAAGGCCATTTAACTATAGTTGTATCTACCATAGCTGGTAGTTACCCTAGTTAAAAACCAACTTATAGTTTGTTAGGGGCCCACCTTGTATGTCGTGGTTTTCATTTTTGCTCCACAGAGTCGAGTCGCTGCACATCAGCCATGCCGGGGGGGAAGGCCGACTAGACAATCTATGCCAACCTTTTATCTCCTTTTCCAGCTTTCTAACCTTATGTGATTACATATATATATATATGTATATATTTAGATATTTAGATATATATATATATGTATATACATAAATATAATATATACATATGTGTTTTATAGGTGTATACATATGTAAATACATATATATATATATTTATTTATTTATATATGTATATCTATGTTGTTCTTATATACTATTGTGTCCATATCCGTATTCACTAATTTATTTTCCCACCTATGATGAATGCCCCCATGACTAGCAGCTGTTTCGCCATGTGGGTGTCAGGTCCAAAGCTTGGAGGAGCTGCGAAGGTTATCAGATGGCCATGGCCATGGGAAATATCACCAGTAATGGATATGTTTTTATTTTACCAGATGATAATACTATAAAAGTAAAAAATATGAATAGTAATGGATATTTCTATTTTACCAGGTAATATTACATTAAATGGATGATTTTACTGATCATTACATTCTTATGATTTTTTAGTTTTCCAGATAATGTTACAGATATCCAAGTAAAATAACAACAGATTGGAAATATATGGATCACCAGAAATGGTTATTTTTTGATTAACCATGGAAAGTATCAAGAGTAATGACAATGGGTTGAGTAGAGTATCATATCCTGACTATGAATATCCATGGGTGTCACTCCAAGTTACCACAGTGTAAAAGTTTGGCAATGGCTTTAACTCTGGCAATGAAACATAATGGAAAATATCCACGTTGGATAGAGGAAACCCTTGGAAATGATCCATTTATGGTGGATATTTCATTGCCATTTTTAACTACCAGAGGGTAAAAGTCGTTGACCGTTAAGGAATGCTGGTGGAAAGACCTGCTGTGAAATACGGGTTGTACAGTGTTTAAAAGATCGAAAAATATTGCTGGTGGTAGTCCCGCTGTTGATGCTATTTGCAAGCACATTCACATGATTGATGACATGGCATTGTGCTCTTTCATGAGTCAGAGAAACACTTCAAAAAGCTGCTTGCGTGCCCTGATGCAGGATGAAATCATGTAGCACGTGGTTTTGTTCATTGGTTTGGCGCAAGAGAGCGAAAATAAGAATGACAAGATGAAACTTGCGATTGTGCGATGTCACAAGTAGTCATGATCCATGCTTCAACGCCAACAAGGATAATAGTGATCATCCAGGTAGGACCTCATCAACAGAAGGATTGCCAAGGAATAGTGGTTCATGACTCGGCTGGGTAGCAATCCAATGGCTTGGGCGTGATCTTGGTGCCATAGGACATCAGGCTGAAGTGTCTCGTTGGTGGCTCCAGGAGCCAGTGGTGGCGCGGCGTTCGACAGGCAGTAGCGGCAGCAGTCGAAATGTGCGGCAGCCCAGGGGGCCGAATTCCCCAAGTTCTAGGCACTGCCAGGTAACCCCTGGCTGTTTTGAAGCTTCAACTGGTGAATGCTAGTGGGCAAGGGCCACATGAGCTTGAGATCTCGGGGGTTTGCGGCTTATTAAGGATTGCTGGTAGCCAGTAGATCATCCACGTGGTGAACTCTGGTCAAGAAATGTGGGCTAACAATCCATCTTGGCGATGGTTTTTCCCGAATGCGTAGCACGGGTTCTCGTTTCATAGTGGGGGTCTGGGGGTGGAGACGTGTTCGCTGGACGTTGCGTTTACGACCGCAAGTGTTCGCAACCGTTTGTCGCCGACCGCGGTAGGGCCGTAAGGGCCGTACCATTGGGGGAAGCGTGTGGAGGTGGTTAGTTTGCGTGGTTTTGCGTGTCCTGCAACCTCGTTTTGCGTGACAGACGTGGCACTTGGTAGCATCGCAGCCTGTGTCATGACAGGTCCCAAGTCCATTTTGTGTGGCAGGGTTAATAGATTTTTG
>VSDK01021480.1:3086-21535 GCA_009767595.1 Symbiodinium kawagutii
CTCTTCCCTTCCACTGAAGCCGGTTGGAGAGCTTCTAGGCACCAAATGGTAGGTCTATACAAGCAGCTACCAGCACCGTTTGGTGGCGCACTCACGGCAATGCATTTGGTACAGCACAACGATCCGTTTGGCCACAGGTGGATACCGGCTGCCAGAGGCTACGAGGCTCTGGATGTGGGGCCGAGGACGGATTGGGATATGGCGGTTTCTTACAATGAGGGTAGTAATCTTTGATCATTATACTCATCCATAGTAAGCATTCAATGTTTCATCATCGTCTATGTGCTAAGCAATCATTAATTTGCTCTTGAAATTTCCCCAGACAAATCAATTGTTCATAATTCATAGGAGGTGGTAAACCATCATTTTTTGGAGGTATATACCTATTCTGAGCAACCCTCATAAGCAAAACCGGACTGGTCTTGGCAACTTAGTAACGTGGATCATGCGAGATCATTACCAGAGTAACCCGGCCAAAGTTTGAGGGCAAACACTATCCGTGATTGCGATTTTTTGGTGTAATTGGTCATGAACCCCCCCCACTAGTTGCTGCAGTAGTTTCAAGCGCGATTTTGTCAAACTCGAGGAAGTGGGACGCTTTCTAGGCTAGGATGTTGATGAATGTTGACAACTACGAATGCCAGATACAAACAACAATGCTTTCATGAGTTTGTCTAGACTTTCAGGTAGATAGATGGCTTCTGAATTGGGGTACCTAAATCTAGCGGTGGCCGGTGACCGTTGGCTGGACTATAGAGTCAGTCTAGACGATAGAATTGGACTTGGTAGTTGCAGTTGATCTATGATCTAGACAGCTGAGTGATTAACCACTTCTAGACTTTCACTGGTTAACCATTTCTGGAAGTCTAGTTGGCTTATGATCTAGTCTCATAGCAAAGTGAAATTCGCCACTTCTGCACGACTTTCAGGATTTTTCAGGCTGATGTCCAAGATTTTTCCGGCTATGTCTAGTGGCCAAGGATTTTCCCAGGATCTTTCGGATAGCCACGGCTTTATCTTTCAGGATCTTTCGGGACATATCTACGTCCCGTTGGTTGACCCAAGTCATAGCCTCACGGGCTTGGCGCCACACCGCGCTTCTCAGGGTCTCGCTGCAACTTCGGACCACAGGCGGGCGGGTCGACAGGTCATCCTTGGCCCCTGGTGGAGGACCGGTGCTGGTGCTAGCAGCCAAGGCACATGGCTGCTACACCATGAGCATCTGTTTAAATACTCCTCTATGATCAAATCTTAGGAAACACCTTTCATCAACTATTATCAACCCACCAAATAGATCCACATAGGCGTTTCTCAATATAGGGGACCCAAAAAAGCTCAGTTGATTCCTCTTAATGGTTAATAAGCCGGATTATTTTGCGGTACTCTAATTTTGAAAAACACCCAAATGCACACTGCCAACATGTTTATTTAGAGAGATCGATGCATGAACACATTTTTACTTGTACACTAACAATGTTTGCATATTTACACATGCATATTTACATATATGCAACCGTCCTTGCCCCCCCTCCGCCCCCACATGGGTTCCTTTGTAAGTAGGTACTGGTTGTATCATGATATATCATGATATTGTAATTAAGATTACTTAAATATGCATATAGATATATGTCATGTTTTCCCCCTCCTGTAGAAGCTGTGGTGTTCAAATAGATTGTGCACATGCATGGTGCTTAGCCATCAATTACAATCATGTAGATGATCAGTATTGTCGGGGACGGTGAATGGCTACACCTATGGACAAAGCTGCACGAAACCTCCATGAAATGAATGATCTTCTGATCCATTTGGGCCCTGCTCACGCTGGCCACTTGTCAGGTTGCACAAGGCCTTGCTTGGGGGGCTGGGCTGGAGAAAGGTTCCTGCATTCGTTTATTCGTATACATGTTACGTCAGATAAGCAGCTGACATTTGCCTGCAGTGCGATAATTAATCCTTCAAAAAATGGTCAGTTGCCTTGCTGAGGTGACGGTTGCTGAAATGGTTGCTGTTGGTTTCGGAAATACCACCAATTTGCATGGCACACCCAAACTCATGACTCATCCAAGCATGATCACTTCTAGGTGGACAACCTGCATCAAATTGTGTGCACACCATTTCTTGACAAGTCCATGCGTTCTTCCAATAATGTGTTTGCTGCCATCGCAAGCTACCTTACGCTCTTTGGACTCTTTGGATGATGATGCTGGAAATGTGTCCCTATTTCTTTGGGATGATGAGCATCCATTTCTGGGACTAGCACCATCTGTTAGGGACATCAACAACCCAGTTGGTGGATCAACTTAACAAAAGACTAGGGGATATCCTCTCATTCCAGTATGGAAAGATTATTATGTTTTTCTTGCGGCAATCCAGTCGTTGGCCACACGACAAACAGCCAAGCAGACACTTTATAATGTGCTACTGCTAATGGTAAATAACCAAATACTTGCTGACAATACTGTGGTAAATATGAATCATAATCTATTGTTGATCCTAGTTGGTATGATTGGTTTCAGGCCATATTGGCAACCAACACAATCGCAGAAACCACCTTCAACTCTCCAACAGGTACAGGTACTGCCTGTGGCTTGTCCAGCAAAAGGAAGGACACACGTCCAACAAGATACTCGGATCATGTTCATACGGGAAATCAATCAACCACACCCAAAGAGATGGTGCCAACAATCGCCATAAAGATGAAATACCAAGCACACTATGACTAACAGCAACTAACAACAACACCAACAACAACTACCAACCACGCCTAACAGCAGCCAACAGGAAACGACAACCAACAAATAGATCGGTACATGAGATACCAAGCAGCCCTCACCGTCAAACAAGGACCAAGGGGGTCCAGCACTGCCAGGATTGGAAGCTCGGCTACGTGGACCTTTGTGAAGGCGCCGAACTGTAGAAAGTCAGGATTAGTGGCGGTGAGTTTTCCAGAGAGTATGGCATGAGTACAAATCGGATATGATGTCTAGATTTATATATAATTATATATATATATGTATATGTATGCATCAAATTCAGGGATGATTCTTAGCTTGTAATGATAGGAAAATCTGTTTGCTTAGCCAGCAACTATGATGCAAGAGATGATGACAGTATTTTTCATGACTAAGCTGAATCAATCACGCACAGGCAGTGGAGTATTGCTTTTTTGGGTTTTGTATTAGTAAATTAACTATTAATTCATTATATCAGTGAATCAATACCAATAACTAGTGAACCAGTAGTCAACCATTAGTTAAGCACAAAGCATAATATTATTGAAAAGACACACCAACTGAGCCAGTGTGCAGGGTGTAGATGTGTTTTTTGATTATCATAGGTTCATGGGTCAGACCAGTGCCAAATCTCATCCAGATGGGCGGGTAAACATCTCGTTGTGTTGACCGTTCTGCTCATTTTGACAACAGCATCAGAAGCACCACAGTACCACTTTCGCTTCTCCACAAGATTGATAGCATCGACCAACAGTTCAATGGTGATGTGAGGAACCAAAATTCAATAGAATTCAACGCTGTGATTCCTGCAAGTGGTGTAGCAGCAAAGCATGTGGTGATGCACGTTGAAGAGTATATGTGAGTTCATTTTAGAAGCATGTGCATATGAACATGATATCTTTGTACTTGTATGGCATGTATATCAATATGTATATATATATATATAGATGACATGTATGTATTTATATGATATGTATTTTTATATTCATATACAGAATATGTTGTTTCATTCACATATTATTTGTATGTTTACCAAACCATATCCATGAACATGCAACATATTGCATGATCACAAACACCTTGGTGTTTCTCAAAATGCAGGACTTCCCCAGCTATCATCCTTCATCAACCATTCAGAGGAATAAACCATCCATTTTTAGGGTTCCCAATTTTGAGAAATCCCCATAAGCCCCTATATGCGTGGTTGTAACCATCACTAATCAACAAACACCACAAATAAGCCATTACAAATAGGTTTGACCATCACCGATCATCATTATTATTCAGTCATCACTCACCATCCCTGAAAAGTCATCTCCAACCATCAGTATCTATAACTATTTATAATCATCACTAATCAGCACAAAGCATCTACAACCATCACCAATTATCACCAATCATCACCAATCATCATCACTCATCAGTCATCACAATCCATCACTAGTCACCAATCATCACTAATTAGTCATCATTCACCATCACCAGGCATCACCCATCATCACTCATCACTCGTCATTGCTGCCCTGGCGGTTCCCGTGGCCCGCAGGAACCGGACCCGGACTCGCTCCAAACCTGGGCGGTGCTGAAGGGCGGCTGGGACAGCACCGCCGAAACGGGGTGCTGGCGGTGATGTTGGTAGCGAGGTCTGGTGGTTGCGGTGGGATGGGTGGTTGGGGTGGGTTGGTTGGGGTTGGGGTTGGGGTTTGGGTTTCGGTTGGGGTTGAGGTTGGGGTTGGGGTTGGGGTTGGAGTAGGGTGGGTTGGTTGTTGGGTTGGGCTGGTTCGATCTGAGCTGGTTTGGTTGGGTTGCTGGGTTGTGTTTTTTGTTGGTCTTGTTCTTAGTTGGCATCTCAGTTTGAAACCACAGGCTTTCATATGTCTTGAGTGGAAGCAACATCACTGCAATATGATCCCCAGCTGCTTGGCTGCTTGGGTTTGCCGTACAACTTGCACTTGGCGTTGCTGGGCTGAAGCAAATCGCCAAATCCTCTCAACAATAGGACCGATGGGTCGCTGCTCATCAAACGTTTGTGGATTGGACAAACACCCTGCTACTAGTCATGAATTTCTCATAAGCAGTTGGTTGATCGACATTGATCGTTCATGCTATTATGTCTGGGATTGTCCATAAATGGTGTAGCACCCGAACATGGTATAGCTTCATGTAGTTTCTCTGTTCACGACTATAAATCGGCCTGGATGTTAAGCACCATAGAAACCGTTGTCCCAGGTCACTGCGAGCTCCATCATGGTGGGTCATGGGATCAGCTCTGAAACTTGAGAGTTGCAACTCAAAGCGGACCATGTTGCTGATGAGTTGAGTGCCCACACCTTCAGACTGGTCCAAGATTCCCATTTGTTGGGTTTCTCCAGCTGTTTGGAGGGACTCAGTTTGGGAACCAACGATCTCAGATCAGGGTTGCATCTGGAAATCATAGGTTTAAGGAGCTGCCAAAAAGTTGTGTTGGGGTACTGATGGTTTCTCAAAATAGGGAACCCCCAAAAATGGTTGGTTCATTACTATAAATTGTATGTAATTCTGAATGTTTTGGGGTGACATGGGGTACCCCTATCACTTGAGAAACCACCAAGTCCTTTCATGCTGACCTTGCATTACCTCATGGACCCTGAGAGTAAGTCTCGATGGCCAGTCCATAGCTCCATGCTGTTGGATGTTCATCAATTTTTTGTGTCCCAAAATGGGGCCATCACGATAAACTATATCACCAATGTGTCGAGATAATGCGAAAAAGGATGCCCTGTGACGAATTACATCACAGTGGAAGATCCACTGTTTGTCAATATTGAGATGGTGTGTATGTGTATTGCTATGTTAGCTTGCCAGATGGTAGTGCTGCAAAAAGTCTGGTCTCCCCAACCAAAGTAGATAGGTACTCAATGGATTTTGAGCTGTCCATATGTGCTCACATATGTGCTCACACGTACCCCGAATGATGGCAACATTTGTCAAAATTATGTAGGCCAGACGCATTTTCACAGAATCGTTCGGTTCTTTCTTTGGGTGATTCTTCCAAATCATGGGCCTCTTCTGGCTGGTCGTTTCTAACATGTTCTTTATTTATCCTATCATCAGCAAATGGTTGGAAAAGAGACGTCCGGTTGATTGACTAATATGTTTCATAGGTGTGGTTCAACCACCAACCAGATTAATTCATTTTGACTCTAAACACTCCACCGGATGGTTGAGCCCGGAACTTCGGCCGCTGAGGCTGCTTAGTTTGCCAGTCGATAGCCCACGCGAAAAGCACGTGCCAGAGCCCCAGTATGTGGTCAGTAGGCGCCACTTGCCAACTACATGTTAGGGCTGGGGTTAGTCAATAAGCAACAACAAGCAACAACAAGCACGGGATTCTACCAACAACAACCAGCAGCAGGGTAGGCTGGTTGGTGTTTTTGAATGTGTTTATGATTTTCTATCCTTGCCTGGGATGAACATTTGTATGTATATATACAAACAGATTACACATATATTAGATTGATTACACATATGTCAGATTGTACAGGCTCCCAGTGTATGCATACACGCTTTGTCCAACGCATCGTTCGGATGGATTGAAGCCGCACAACTGATTATCATCAGCATTGCGAGCCTCCACCACGGTTGGGCAGATGTAATTATTGAAGAAACAAGAGACTTGTAAGAGTAGCAAATTAAATGCTTTGTGTGCTTTTCAGCAGTTCTGGCCTCGATTATGATTCAATGCTCTGGGATTCCGCAAGGAACCAATCTGTCGAATTAGCTCTCAACAAGAGGGCCTGGCACATCGCAGTGGGAGAGACAGCTCAGAGATGAATTGTTTTATGGGCAGTTGGTGCCTCCCAGGGGATTTGCAAGCAACTAGATATAGTAACATACAGTACATGTACGCATATGCGCATTCAGA
Organism: Symbiodinium kawagutii; assembly: GCA_009767595.1. NCBI lineage: Eukaryota > Dinophyceae > Suessiales > Symbiodiniaceae > Symbiodinium > Symbiodinium kawagutii. Next base: position 9,723 of record VSDK01021480.1, read on the forward strand.
CATATCCAAATGTATTTGGATACCCAACTACTTGATGCCATGGGCAAATTTTAAGATTGTGCTACAGCAGCGACTCTGTGGGATGCCCTGTCGCAAATCCACCGTGTCAGGATTCTAAGATGATCAGGAATTCAGCTGTTGATTGCTGGAAAGGATTGGTTGATGGCGACTAAGTCTCGTATGCATCTACCATCATCAAGTGTGAATTATGTTATGCCAGTTCTTCAAACCATTCACCAGCAACAAAGGGGTACTCTGGAACAGTCCCTCGCAAGAAAAAGATAAATAATTGATTCATGACGTTTAATGTTATGATATTCAATGTCATTCAGCAAACAAAAAATTGACAACTCCCAGTCTCTCCGGTGAAATTTATCGTACAATTAATGATCACCTATCTAGAGTACCTATTGAACAATAACAGTCTCCACACTTGTTTGAAAAACACCTCAAAAAGAATTAAGCATGAATTATTGATAAACTTTGATGATCTCCAGGTAGTTAACCATCTAAGATCTTTATCAACCATTATCAACCATATCAACCATTGTCAACCATTACCAACCCTCCCACTTCGGTCATCAGCACCCCAACCATTATCAACCATCAAAATTCCCCATGTTTCGTGATGGATTTCTCCACGATCTGCGCCGCCCAGGCCTGCCACCAGCTTGACCGCTGAGCGCCGAGCAGCGACAGACAAGGTGTGGTTCCTGGTTAGCTAAGTTGGTGAACAGAATTAGTTCTAACTACTATATCTACTATAGCTACCAGATATGATGGTATTAGTTAACTAGTTGGTGAACAGTAGATATGATATGGTAGATTTGATGGGTGAATTAACTACCAGCTAGATATTCTAGTTGGTGAACAGTAGATATGATGGTTAACTACTATATCTACCATATCAAATCTACTAATTACTTGGGTTAACTAGCAGATATGCTAGATATGATGGTTTCTTAAGCCGTAGGGAACCGCCCATGTTATGGTTGGTTTATGAGTTACTATAAGAACGGTTAACAGAGGATGATAGCTGGGGGTACCCTATTTTGAGAAACGATGATATCATTATAGCCAAATGGTTTGTAAACCCAGTTATAACCAGCGGCTCCCACGTTGCAATAGATTGAAATGGCGAGTATGGGTTCTACAACGACTATATATTTTTGCATAGTCTTGCTATAACCATTGTACTAATTGTTGTGAAGTAGCACTGATCAGTAAGCCAAAGAAATGTTCTTGTTGCAGAAGTTAATTACTCATTATTGTTTGTGATTCAAATGACTAACAACAAATGATAACCAATGGCGCTTGCCAGCTGCAATGTTTGTTAGGCTGTCGATAGTCAATAGAATTTGTTCCAGTCCTAGTTGCTACTTCAGAGGAGATGAGGGGGTAATGTGAGAGAAGGTGAATCATCCCATGGTCCTGTTCGTTCGCCAGGAGAACCACGTTTCAAGAAGTTTTATACTGTATAGTTACTACGAACAGTTTGGAAGGTGTTTTCTTGGGGATAAATCCGTTTACATACTACTAATACAGAATTGCCGCCACTAGAACTGTTCAACACAATACATGTTTTGTAGGATTCATTTCTGAAAGATTAGTGCTGCTGATATGCATCTCTACGTATGAAGAGCATAATGTAACATCATTTGCCCGCTTACGAATGATACCGTCATGTTTGGGTGAGTCTAACCTTCGCAGACTAGGGGGTGTTAGTTGTTTGTAGTGCACATGTGGTACGCGTTGCTTCTTTTTTTGTTTGTGATATCTATCCCTCAGTACTAGTAGCTACAGTCGAAATCAAATGACATCAAATGACTATCTAATCACAATTATATTACAAAATTCACAAACTATCAAACTACTAGCATTTTTTGTTGACAATCATTATTTTACCACTATTAGCCACCATTAGGCATCATCAAGCCACTAATATGCCATTTGTTGACCATCACTACTGAACTATTCAACCACTAGTTAACCACTCTTAACCGTTGTTAACCGTTAGTAATCGTTATTATGTATCTATTAATGAACTCTTTAACCACCATTTGCAAGGATTTAACCATTTTTAATCCATTTAACCACGGTTAACCACCAAGAAAAATGGCTTAACCACTATTTAACCACCATTTTTAAGCGTCATTAGCCACGCTATGAATCACCATTCGTCGCATCACCATCCTTTGAAGTCACCACCGAACGGGCGACCGGAACCGCGGTGAGGCTGGGCCTCGTTTGACCAAGCTGCACCGGCCGAGACTCGGATGGCAGCTGGGAGGGTGGGTGGTGGATGGTGGTGCTTGACCACAACAAGTATGGTGGTTTCTTAAGATAGGGAACCACCAAAAAATGGTTGGCTTATTACTACGAATGACTCATGTTGGATGATTTAGGGGGATGCCTATTGTGAGAAACACCCGTATGAACCATTGCAAACTATTAATTCAAAATGAATTAACGAAAACTGGTACTGATCGCATAATGCTCGCAAGCACGCATGCTTTATGATTATATAACAAATTTATGAAATTCAGCGTATCCATGATCACCATACTGAACTATAACAATTTGCTAGACACATTCAAACATCAGATCGCCAACAACTAACCATTGCTGATCATGAACTATTGGTTTATCATTAATGGGCCATGAGTGAACCATCGTTTACCATCATCATTTACCTTTGATTTACCCGTGATTGTCCACTGTTTTACCAATGATTGATGGTGATGAACCAGCCATGTCAAATTGATGGTGATGAACCAGCCATGTCAAATTGACGTACCATTAAGTTAGCAATCTTAAAAAGTGGTTTTACCAGTGACTTACGCTTAATCATTGAAGCAGTGTTTTACCATTGATTTACTGTTATACAACCATCATCAACCATTGATTCACCATCGAAAACATGCTGAAGGATTCATGGCTTTAACCACTGATGTACCAGTGATTGATATGATTCACCACGGATTCACCACCTGTTTCAGCCGTGATTTCAGCATATTTCAGCCATGAAATCCATCCATGTCTCCCATGCATTGGCTACCGAGGCCTCGTCCTCAACGCTCCACGTGGCCCCCTGTCGTTGTCCAGGCGGGTGGTGACCCGGTCGTGGGGTGTGACCCGGAGATCGGCTATGGCCAAAAGGGATGCCCCGCAGTTGACGACTAGGCTGTCACTAGGACAACTACATGTGGCTATGGGTCAAGCAGGTAACCAACCAATTTATCGGGATAATAGCCAACAATCATAGGGAAAACAATGATTAATGATAGGGGAACCCACAGCACCACCAGTTCTGGCAGATCTTTGACTTTAGTTGACCTAGAAACCAACTTAGCGCCGAGTGGGGCGTTGCTTTGTGGTATGATAAACCAACAGCAAGCGACAACAAGGCGGTATCAATATTTAGATTATTGATATGGTATTTGTGGCATGAACAGTATAAGTTGCCCTCCCGCCACCCCCCAAGTTGGATGAGCCGAGAAATTAGTTAAAAAATTTGTTTCGATTGTAAGTGCAGGGCACGGGATTGTACTAAACGAGAATTGTGAATGTGTGATGTTTGTTTTTTGAATGTACGGTACAGGCATGAACCATGACACCAGAAGCAGCATTAACCATAGTGATTCACCTATAGTCATCAATAATTACTTGTGATTCAGTTACGAACCACAGCAGTGATTGAGCATAGTTCTGAACCATATTCCTGGTTGTTGGTTGGGAGCGAGGCCAGGAACCAGGGGTATCCCGCTCTACCCTTCTACAGGGGGAACCAGTTGGAGCTACCAGGAGTGCCCGTTCACCAAATCTGAGACCAAATGGTAGATTCACATGTTTCTGGTCATTTGGTTGGTTTCAAACATGTTTCATTTTCCCAAGCGTATTCCCGAATGGTTGGATGACTTGCGCATATTTTGCATGACAACGATGAGTGGTGAAGCATAGTGGTTGACATAGCTAGACTGGTTGCTCGGTTGTACTTCCCCAGTATTCCCAAACAACCAACTCATCAATTCAGTACTTCCCAAACATTCAGTTGGTTGGTTGGTTCAACTGGTCGTTGAACCAAACAACTGGTAGGTATGGTTGGTTGTACTTCCCCGAACAACTGGTTGTACTTCCCCAAACGACTGGTTGGTTCAACCACCATCAGCCACCAACCATGCCTACAGCGACGGCGCCGGTACGGACGGACAGTTTCCAGGACTCCACAGCCTTCACTGCCTCGCGGCCACGGGCGGCTCGGCTGTCTGGCAGGCGGGACGTGGAGGGGCGGGTGGTAGTGGTTCGTTGGTGGTCGTATGAAGGCTTACTGTTGGTCAATAAGAGGTGATCATGGTGTTGTAATGGTTTATAACCACTATGAAGAGGGGATATAATGGTTTGAATGGTGAATAGTGGTCAAGTAATGATGGTATATGATGGTTAGTAAGCGGGATAATTACCAACAATAATGGTTAAACAACTACGGGTTGGTGTGTTTCAATTTTTTTTGACAATAACTAGGGATTGTTGGTTAATTAATTCATATTTTTTTCGGAGGGGTGGTTCAATCACCAACCAGTTGATTATCCTTGCCGGGCTGTGAAGAAAGAACAATCAGCAACAGCTGGTTTGTGTTTTCTTGTGATGACTGTTCTTCGTTGGATTTGAAGCTTGGTTGATGGTTCATGGTTCATCGTTGGTTACCTCTGTGATGAATTCAACGGGAAGCATCCTTTGCACGGCATGTCTCTCCATCGCAGCCACCACGCTACCAGAAGTTGGCACTACATGGGGTTGCTGTACCCATGAGTGATGTACCCCCAAAACCAATGCAGTTTCCCCATGAAAATCATCGCCAACGGTTGGTTCAGGGGTACCACCATGGACCCACACGACTGGTGCCTTTCCGTCCCAAGTTGTGAAACCGTAGCTGGGGACAGCCCCAAGTATCAGCGGGCTAGCTGTGTGGGTACATCACCAGCTATGCCATTAAAATCGAGGCTTGTTTATGAAGAGCTGGATCTACTACTGACCACCATCAACCAGCCTTGATAGCTATGATAGCTGGTTTAATGATAGAAGGTTGACCCAACCATATCATCTACTACTGGTTCTGATAGCTGGTTTAATGATAGCGGTATTGTTGGTTATTATCCACTTTTTTAAACTAGTATTATACCTGTTATTGACCGCTGGATCTTCTCCATGATGCGAAGCCTCAAAACCAACTAACAGTGATCGTGCATCGCCGGTCAGTAATTAACTAGTAACTGAACATGGTAATTGAATTTATCAGGGTTCACAATGGTACAGAGCAGTTGGAACAGCTGGCTCACAACCATGATAACTTTATGCTGTGGTTCTGAGTGAGATTCTGATAAGGTTTACAACCATGCTTACAGTCCAGTTAGAACCCCAGCATCCAAGGGAAATGCATCCTGCAGTCTGAGAACCTGAGGAGACACCTGAGTGAGGTGACAGAGAAATAGCGAGCTGGGTCAAGATTGGCCTTCCAACATCTAGGGGTAGTAGTTCAGTTGGACGAGTTTGGTCATGCGATCTGAACAGCTAAGGGGACAGGGTCAGCCCAATGATCGAAGGATGCTTTTAACATTCAACGTGCACCAACTCGCGTGCTCCAGTTATCTCAAGGTGTCAGTTTCCATTCAGCAGGTGTGGGATTGCCTGTTGTGAACCTGTTCCTGCAAGAGAACACGTCAGATTGGATGGGTAGATTTCCCAACAATGACTATTCTGTTCATAACTCTTGGGCGTGAACATCATCTGGATGTCCGTAACCACGGTATCAACCTTTTGTGGTCCTTAGAATGGTGTCTCCACTTTCAATTCACCATTAACCAATGCCAACTCATATGAACACTTGTTCAGCGTATTTAGGGGCTAGTACTCATTGTTAACTCGCTTATTCACCATCGCTGAAACTGACTATATAACCATTCATCAAGCATTGATTCGTTATTCTTATGTCATTGAACAATCTGACTCATTAATTTCGCAATCATTAGCCTTGTTTGACCATAAATCCAAAGGGATTGACCAGTACGAAATATGTTGAGCCATATTTGTTCAGCCATATCTAAGCTTATCTGTTAGATATGGCTGCTAATTCAAACATGTTATTAGCCATATCTGTTCAGCCATATCTGACCAAATTTATTCGCAGCCATTCACCACAAGCCTCCCTGATGCACCGACGCACCAGGGGAGCTCCTCGTGTACGGCCACCTTCTCATGGAGTTGGTCAGGATAGTCCTTTGCCGGAGGCATGCCTGCGGCTGCAGCCCAAATGGGTGCATAGACATATTCAATATGTGCTTTATTTGTTTTACACATGTATCAATTTTATGTCTATAGGACATTTGTGTATAAGGACTATGTGTATAGTGGTGTGTATCCATATATAGTAATTAGATGCTTCTACACACATATATTATGGGCATTTCCATTTGCATGTAGGAAATCTATGGAAATCTGTATGTCTGTAGTTTTTCATATGTAGACATACAAGGATGGGTTTGCCGACAAGTAGGTGTACATGTCGGTTTTGATACATTATCTTTTCAAAAGTGATTGCATTGCTGGGTAGTTAAAGGAGCACCGGACGTACAGGCTGCTCCTGAGGAACCATCAATACCCCGCAAGAAAGGGACGGTTTTTTTTTTTTTTTAATGAGAACGCACAACAATCAAAGGTAGCCAACTTTAGGTCAATGACACAATCGTGTAGAAGTATCAAAGGTGGTTAGTTGTACACCTTGGCGAGCATTCCAAAGAGTGTCGGACTGTGCGACTATGATTTGGGTGTGAGCAACAAAGGGAAATATTTCAGTTGAAGATATTCAGGAACAAAACAAGTAAAGACAAGAGAACGGATGTGCAGCTCAAGTATTTATTTGATTTGTTGCGGATGATGAGTGAGTCTCTATGTTACTATACCTCGAAATAGCGATGTTTGTTTTATTTGAAGGTGTTAATACGAATAATGTATATTTGTTTTTTACATATATATATATATATATTTTTTTTCATTTGTTTAAATATATTTATCTATCTATATATATATATGCAAACTTTTGTAAATATTGCATATATCTATATATGCAAACATACATACACATAAATATATATATATATTGGCATATATGAACATTCATTCACCTGAAAAAACTTTACATGCATGTGACATGTGCGCGATTGTTTCTCCGGAGTAGCCGCACAGAAACCGTGGGGCGATTACAAGACCCCCTCTACTTGGTGGATAGAACAACGCCGGCTTGGACGTAAGAGGCTTTAGTGATGATTCATGGCCAATCAATGACTGGTGATGATGAACCCATAGTTTGCCCTAATGGAAAAACGTGTTTGTCGTTATCAACCAGCTGGTTGGTGGTTTTAAACATCTTTTATTTTCCCTAGTAATCATCAAAAATTGGTTGGTTGACAAGCATATGTTTCATGACGGGGTGGTGAGCACCACCAACCTGCCAGGGTTGAACTCCAGAACCAGCTTTGAAGCGCGATGGTTTGACATTGCATGAAGCACCAAGGGGTTGGTGCAATCGTTGGGGTGAGCCCATTGGGAACGCCATAAACCATCCCCAATGGCCAGCTCAAGAGGCGGTCGTGGTTCGCATGGATTTCCCCTCATTGTTGGTTGGATATTAATCCGTAGAACCATCACCCTGATTCAGCATCCTGCAATTAATTGAATAAGCACGTTGTGAATACGTTTACCCTCTCGCAAACGACCCTGAAGCTGCAAATCGTCGTTTTTTCAAAGTCACACATAGTAAAACCATGATGACATGTTATGATTGGTGACTGATGGATTTTCTAGCTCCAGATTAGGGACTGCCGGAGTGGTTTCACTCGCAAAGGTAGCACAGACCTGTGAGGTGTCACCGAAGGACATCGTTTTGGAGGAACGCTGTCGTGTAGCGCACCCCTGAACTAGCCTGTGGACAGGGACATGAAGGATGGCACCAGTTGGTTTCTTGAGATTTTTCAGTTGGGTGATCAGCTGGTTGGTGGTCTTAAATATGGTGAAACAGTGGTTAATACATGTTAATAGTGGTTTAATAATAGATTATAATGGTCAATCATATGGGATATCGGGAGAACTAACAACAATGACGGTTAGATGGTTGAGAAACTAATGTGGTTGTTTCTCAAAATCGGGGAACCCCAAGAATTATTGCTTGTTACTGTGAATGGTTAAGAGATGGGATGACTTGGGGGTACACCTATTTTGAGAAACCACCATATATGCGTATCAGCTGTAGATCCAAATACCAACCATGGGTTGCACCAACCTGTCACGTATGATTTTCCAATCCATCTAATGATTGAGGCAACCCTGGGACGGCTCCTGATGGCTACATACACTTAATGTTCTACGCACCATGGTATTTGTGAGGTCTAAAATCAGCATCCTTGGGCCTCAGTGTGCCTTTTTTGATGTGCGTTCTATAGTGACTGTGGCTCTCTTGTTTTGATTCTTGATGGGTGTAGAGCTAACATGAGGAAACAAATGGTTAAATCAATATACATCGTAATATTGCTAAATCAAGCTTCTAAACGGTGGTTAATGAAGTGTTGATAATGTTTACCCATGAGTTACTGAAGCTTGAGAATGTTCAACTTGAGACTTTCGAATTATGAATACTTGCAAATACTTGATGTTTAATCATAGTCAACTATTGTCAGTCAGTGGATCGTGAATCATTAGATGAATGTTTAATGGGTAACATCCAATGATTGACGAAAAAATGACCATGATTCACCATCATTATTAATGATGATTAATCATGGGTAACTGTTGTCAATAACGGGTGACTGTCGACCAGGTCAACGATTGTCAGTGCCCCATCTTCAACCCCCCCTGGGGTGTCTTGCCCATTGGCGAGGTCAATCATCTCCTCCTGTTTCCGCTGTGAAGGCTAGGCAGTGCGCAGGGCGGGGCATGGTGTGTTGTGGGCAAGGTGCTGCTGTGAGGTGGTTTCTTGTCATCATATGTAAAAATAACCTGGCAACGGAAAGTCGTCATGTTTTTAGGGAAATCCTGGAAATCAGCCATGAGTGGTGGATTTTCCATTGTCAGGTTTGTTTACAAGTAGGTGGTGCAGCTGCTACTGCTGCTGATATCGCTGTGTGTCAATATCATCCAAACAATAGCTGGGTGAACATCCCAAAAGCTAGACTACTTTAAGGTCATTTGGGGGATGCGAACACCTGAGGGTATCAGGTTTTGACTGATCGTGTGTGCATGTTCGTTGTCGCCATTGCTCTTGTTTTGGTTACCCATCAACCAGTGGTGATTAGTGAAGGTGACCACCGTCCCAGGCGCATCATGTTTCCATGGATGTTTGGTGGCTTGATTACTGACTCTAAGCGCAGAATCTTACTGAATTGTATGTGATGTGGGGAAAACATGAGATGTGTTGCGCTCCATTTCTAATGTGTTCTTTGCATAAAGTCTATTTGGGATGACTTGTTGGATTCTGGATCTGAGCATGAAATATTCAAGCCACTCGTTGCTTTGGTTAAGTATTCTCTTGTTGGAGAAGTCTCCTGATGTTCTAGCCTGTGCTTCTTCCTTCAGACTGTTCTTAAGCCACATGCATGATGATAGCAACGGTCAATAAAAATCACGATCAGCCAAAAATTGCTCAATTCTGCTCGTAGTGATAAGAGTAACAACCCATGAGTTAAGAATGAGACATAGGTAAGCAAGCACCCGTCAGCCACTGGGTGGTCCATGGCTGGTGCGCCCGACAAAATTTTCTGGTGTACCCAGGTAACCTGGGGGTGATGGCAACCAGCCTGGTGGTCGCGAAAGGACGCGGATACCCGTGTTGGCTCCTGATTGGCTACTGGGTTGATGGTTGATCATTGTTATGGGTTGGTAGTGGGCCAAGAATGACCGAATTGGCAACACCAGTGTTTGATCATTGTAGGGCTTATGCTGTACTATCAATTATCAACCATGTTTGTTTGACCAAATATGTTTCCAGAGGGGTTCAACCACCAACCAGATATGGTTCACCATGGTTCCTGGTATGAGGATATGATGCTGAATTTGTAGTGCATTATTGGTGACAGCAGTTGATAGCTATAAGCCACTATCCCCCATCATGAACTACAAATTCATCATGATAGCAGTGGTGGGATATGGTGGTTTCTCAAAATAGGGGTACCCCTAAATCATCCATCTATAGTTATTTAGTAGTACTAAACCAACCATTTTGGGGGTCCCCTATTTTGAGAAACCACCATATCCATGATAGCAGTTCATGATAGCAGTTGTTGTGTCCATCACCATCCACTCTAGCCGCGCGCTTGCACAGGCACCGGCCCTGGGTGGCTTGGCGGCCACCACCCGGCAGAAGGCCTTTAGGGCAGCCGGGGTTAAGGGATGGTTGATGTATGGTTGATGTGTGGTTGATATATATGGTTCATGTAAGGTAGAGTGAGGTTGACGTACGGGTGTTTATGGTCAACTGAATGGCTGAAAACGGCTAATGTATGGTTGGTGATGTAATTGTCAGCCAGCAACAATCCACCTCATTGTCATTGACTGTGGATGAAAGCTGGTTGAAATAACGGTTGATGTGCTGGTTATTAGAAACCGATCACGGTGACTAGTGATGGTTCCCGATAGTTGATCATGTCTCACTATTGATCATTGATATTGGTTGAGGGGTGTACCAGCGGTTGGTTGCCCTCTCATTGTGGCCATGGTAGGCCATCGATCCAATGGGGTCCGCCCCTCTTCCCTGTCCCTGTTCACTACTTGAGCCATTGTGAACTGATGATCATTGATGGTTGAGTGATGTATGCAGATAACTATAACCAGTTGTCCCAACTTGAGCTGAAACGGGTTATAGTGATTTGATTCTGATTGTCGAGAAACAAATTGGTTGGTGGCCCTTGGAATTTTGGAGATACCGAGGATTTTCAGCAGAGCTACTACCAAGCCTCTGGAGGTTGACCTAAGAGCTGGGTGAAGTACCAGTTATACGGAGTCAATTGTCTAGGATACAGCTGGAAGGGGCCCCTTGTTGGGAGACAATTGAATCATTACTCAATCATATGGCCAAGACCTTATTCTGACTGGTTTGTTTTCCAGGTGGATTGATCATGATGAATCACTGTTACGACTCGACCTTGTGTCAACCATGATCAATCCTTTTTCTGATCATTGCAGCACTGAACTCCAGGAACGATGGATGCCCTACCAAGCCGGAGAGCGCGGCTTGGAGCACCCCCAGGTACACCTAGACCTCCTGCACATTTGGGTTTGTGCCAAAATCGTGGCAACCCCAAAACCAAGGGGGTTCCTATCGTTCCCTATGGATCCCTATGGTTTTTGATGGTTTCCATTTGTAAAATGATCACGTTCCCTATCTTGGCACATACCCATAGATCCTCATGTCCCAAGACCTGGCAGGTGCTGATGCTTCGCGAGCAGGTGGGCGCTTTGGCGGCCTATTGCAGGGGGCCCTGGGACGGGGAAGACTTTGCCAACGTGGCGGATGAGGTGACGGTGACTATGATATAGCAATGCTAGGAGTGGTTCAGAAAATGATTTGCTGGTTGGTGGTCCAACCAACTGGTTACAGTGGTATGGATAAATAGTGACCACTTGCGTCGTAATCTGGCTTGTGATTCGATTGACACAAGTTTATATATTTATTTTCACACATGTATTATCAGCCATGGTTGATTGTTGGTTGACTTGCTCATATTTTTCATGGAGCTGGTTCAACCATCAACCAGAGTTGGAGTTGGTTT
>VSDK01021480.1:21545-56005 GCA_009767595.1 Symbiodinium kawagutii
GCGGTTCAGAAAATGGTAGCTCATTCCAGGAGTTGGGGCACATGGTGAGTTGATATATGGCTAGTCAACATAACCAGTAGCTAATGTAGGTGAAGAATCATACCACGAGAACGGTCAGAAGGCAACAGTGGTTACTGTACCCAGACTTGAGTTGGTGATAGTGTTAGTAATCACATTGGTGAATCTGAACCTAACGGCGACAAATCAGAATGAGAGATTCGTTGATGACAGTCCACCCACAATCACTCAGCCACATTTGGACCAGCCTCCCAACTGTCGCAATTCCCGTGGGTCAATGGCAGCCCAGGTGATCGACTCGAGCATGCGGCCGGTCTGGCGCAGTGGCACGGCAACGGCCTGCTACCCCTGGGTTCCACAGCCCAGTGGTGGAGAACTGAGGATTTGGATTTGGCAGAAAGAATCGGAAAAGAAATAATAGACTACAGATCACTGAGTACATCACTAAGTTAATCACTATGTAGATCACTAAAGATCACTAGTATATGGATAAGCACAACATCCCTAGGACGTTTCAATCACGGCCATCTTGGGGAAGTGAACCAAGGGCCCAACAGCGAGTTGTGCCTAGTAACTGGTCATGGCTATGGGAATAGCTAGGGGTATAGGGTTTTGATGGGTCTCTACAGTCACATATAACCCCTCTAACAAATGTACAACCTAGGTGTTCCCCTAGTCATTGCCACAGTAAGGGGTGTTGTAACCGCAGTTATATAAAGCCCTTGTATCCTGCTGTACATATAACCCCTGTAAGTTTGGAGTGTTGTAACCTACTTCGGAGTGTTGAGTTTTTGGCCTTGTTTAGTTGAACTCAGTTGTGGTTGGTAAGCTCCCACCCTATGCTTCTTGGTTTTGTCTATCACCAAACACAATCAAGCAACCATCAAGCAGCCACTGACTAAGCGTAATTAATCAAAAAACTATCTAGTATATGCCATTATGACATATGGCATACGTTTCAATAATTCAAAGACCTGAATAGTCACAAGAACATGTGTAGTTAAGATCAGTTTTGATGGATGGTTTATCATCATTGCGGCAGTCGAGTGGAGTAGCCCTTGCATCAGTCTTTATAGCATATTATAGCTATCAATCACTTTTGTTGGTCATTGTATACTGTATTTTTTGCTGGGGCATTATAGGACATATTTTTTGCAGTTAATGTAGCCAGTGTAAAAGTCATGAAAGTATGTTTGGAATTGTACAGCAATTAAGTAACTAACAAACCAGCTCTACTCTATAGTCGTCTATGGTTATACTTAACTACCAATTATGATAAACTATAATAGTTGTTGCTTCATAGATTTATACATAGGCGTCTATCTATGTCTATGCTAAATAAATGGTTCAGAGCGATTTTATTATTGGTTGACTTACTCAATCTATTGTCAACCAACTATTGCTAAACTGGTAGTTAGTTCACCAAAACGATAACAGATTAGTCAACTATTGGTGAATTGCTAAATGCTACTACTACTACTCTAAAGCCATTTGTTAACCAAAAAATACTAAATCCATTTGTTAACTTTAAATACTAAGTCTATTTGCTTCAACAGATTATCAACTACCAAATAGAGTTGAAGCACACTATTGAAGTTCAAGGTGTCAGCTGTTGAATTATCACTGCCATTAGTAGTAACACTAACTACTAGCTCTTACTACTACTAATATTACTATTACTATTACTATTACTACTACTACTACTACTACTACTACTACTACTACTACTACTACTACTACTACTACTACTCTAAAACCATTGGTGAATTGTTTCAACAGATTATTAACTGCCAAATCCTACTAGCGCTTCCTACACACCTTGAAGCAGCTGACGTCACCTGCGGAGCTCAGAGGTCCTGCGCACACCGCTGCAATGAAGCAGGCAGCACAGCAGTGACCTGCCAGCGCCGTGTTGGTGAAGGTGCCCAGGTGATGTTGGTTGGATCGTTGGTAAAGCTTGGCAGTGAGAAGTGAGCATGATGGTTACTAATGGCATTTGATGGTTAATGATATGGGGCTAGAGATCAACAATCAGCATAGTAAACCATGGGGTTAATGACCAACCATAGGCATAGTAAACCATAGTATATAATGATAATCAACAGGCGGTTGAGTTAGCTGTTTGGGTAATGTTGTACCATAGATTTCTTTGCTAATCCATCGTAGGTGGATAATGCGATGGGAGTCGCTGATAGGCCTTAGTGACCAGCCAATGTCTTCATGGGAGATCCAGCTGAACAATGGATCTCCCATTAACCACGAGTCATGACAACTTCAGTAGAATCGGACAACTATGAACTGTGTTCATTGAGAATGGTAGGAAATGGTGGTTATAGCTCATACAGTGACTCATAGTCAATTGATATGGTAGGAAATGGTGGTTTTGGCTGATACATGATTTATGTTATGTTCATGTCAACTGACCAGACTTGAGCACAGAATGACCTCATGGCTGTCACTGAGGCTTTCCATCTGGGCCGATGCAGCAGACGGAACGGCAGGAACGGTGGACACCGATCGAACGCCGACGGCTACGATTTCACCCAGGCGACGTCGAACTCAATGTTCGATAGCCTTGGGTTCGCCATGGTTCGATAGAGGATTGATTACGGGCTAATGGTCATAGAAGCAACCATGAGAATTTTGTTGATCATGGTTATCATGCTGATGGACGATCAGAATTGGTCAATCACGTTTCATGATGTTCAATAGTACTGGGGAGTGGCTAGCAATGGATGATAGATGATAAGAACCTAATAACCAACCATCACCAACTAATGCCTTCCTGGTTTTGTCCTTTTATAGTGGGTTGGTGATGGTGGAACCGGTTCGGAACCACCGGTTGCTGGCGCCGCATAGCATCAATCAAGCTGGGAAAATATTGATTTCTGCGGACCCAGTTGCAGGCCCATCAACCAGCGCTGCTTCACTAGGCTTCGCCAGTAAGGCTGTTGATAGTGAGCTTGTAGTAGGAAGAGTTCACACCCAGAGCTGAGCCAAGCCATTGGCAACGTTGCTTGTTGCTGAAGGTCATCACCTGTGATCAACAGTGGTTGGACTTGGCACCATGAACCTCATCACAACTTGACTGTTACTGGTGGGGGAATAGCCCATAATGTTGGTGGTAAGTACTGGTTCCTTACCGTTTTGCTCGATTACTTTCCATCATTCAGAAATCATGAACTTCTTATCAACCATCATAGTATCAGTATGTCAATGCCATTAGTTAATTACTTTAAAACATAGTTGATCTGACACATCATCCAAGAGCTGTGGATGGGCGCGATAGGCACCCTGGGCCTGCATAAGTCATTGACACATTTCTATAATTGACCTATCGAGCCATGTTGATTCTGCAGATGAGTTGGTAGGGTGGGCTGTTCACAATGCTGCAGGTTGCTTGACTAGCAGATATAGCTGCCACTGGACGGACAGCTTCATCTCGTTGAACGGTCAGGAAAGACATGGCGAGTTGGTTGGCGGACTTGACAAAGACTTCAAGATCTGCCGATGTGTCGTTGAGCGAGCCCAGTGCGACTGGGCAGCAGGTAAAGGGATTGACCATCAGTTGTTGGTTGAGTAACCCCCCTGCAAGTGGTCCCTTGCATCGGGTTAGGTCACAACCCCTTTAAGTGCTGGAACTAGCGCCCGCAAAGTTGGGTGATATACAGCTGTTTACAGCTGGCTAGGGGCACACATGGCAGTTTTACCCAAGTCATACTCCAAGTATGTTCATTAGGGGTGACTGACTCAGCTGGTTGTATCTTACATAGGTTCCATCAACCAAGCATCAACCCACGGCTTTTCAACCGTCAAGTTGCACAAGCTAAACGTCAGCAGCTTGGCAATGCAACCAATGACATCCTGCTGGACATGAGCCCCCTTCATGAGTCTCAACTTGGCAATGTGAACCGCTTGATACTGATTGATACTGCAAAAAATCAAGCATCAACTGCAAATATACGGCCATAGCTACCATGATTGCATCAACCATGATTGTACCAATATTGGCAAGAATCACAATCAACTACCAACCATCCAAAGATGCTAGATGATGAAGCCCAACAATCAAACAACATTTGTGGCTTGCAGGTAAAGTGCTATAACTGGCAATGCTGAGATGCCCCCGACACCGTGGTTTAGTGGTCTGCCGGATCATTTGCGGAGCAACTCGTGAATCAATTTGCCCACCACAGTTCTTGTCCCAGCTAAAAATTCTTGAAGTCCAAGCAACCACCCGTCGCGCTTGATGATCAGTCAGATGTTTTATAATTTCATTTAACTCCTTGGCTCATGGCTAAATCCTGGTAGCTTGTTTCTCATAAATGGCTAAGGCGGCCTCCAGTTTGGGCTACTGAGGTGCATGGCTTTGGGCCAGACGATGGTGCGGGACCAGTGTGGAGCCGCAGCTGTGGGAAGAGTTCCCAAGGTTTCAATTGGCCCTGTGGGAGATGGGAATCATCCAACTCTGCAGCGCACTTGGAAGTCTTACAACTCCGATCTCTACCAATCAGATAGCTTCTTTCGAGGAGATGAGAAGAGTTGGAACACTTCTGCCACAAATCTCGACCAGTCTACCGCTGCAAATCTTGACCAGCTGTTGAAAGCGGTTGATTTGTGTCCTTCTTGAAGGATTCGAATCACCGCATCTTATGAGCAGATATGAACGAGGATTGCCGAAATCTCATAGCTATTCCCAGACATTCCAAGATGTTCCAAGCTATCCCAACTAGGTCACTGGTGATTTCGATTCTTTTTGGGGGATGGGATGACATGGTGATTAACAGCAGCTTGGCCAGGTCATGGCATCGATGCACCTGAACCCCAAGGGGCCAAGGCCGTAGGAAAATCCACCGTTGTGATGATCAGGGCAGCCAAATATGGCGATTTAATGACGATGTTACCATGTGAGCAGTGCCATGTGCGCCTTGGGTTTATGGAATTCTCATCATGGACCCGCGGAGAATCCACCAGCTCTCTAGCAAGGCGGGCATGGCTTCCAGCCGACCAGAGGATCTCGTCCTTGGTGATAGGGAACCCATGCTGGGAATATCAAATTGATCAACACAACAGGACTCCATACCCAGGGGTTGACACTGGAGATTCCGCTACTGAGTAGCCTCCACTGAATCGCACCCTTGATCAATCATTGTTAACCATCAAGGACCAACACATGCTCTGCTAAGCCTTGGGTAAGATGACCCACCGTTTCAACCATCAAGAACTCATGAAGTAAGCATTAATCAACCATCACTGGTTGGTTCTTCTAAAGAATGTGTGCCCTGATATATAGGGATATTTGGTTGGTTGACGAATCTTTGAGATGCCCTTAACTTTCCAAGGACCCATGGCCCCTTTGCGTCCTCAGGCTGATGATCACAAGCCAGGGCTCTCAGAGGCAGATCGTGAACGACCAAGCTGATGAAGTCAGATGATTCAACCATGTGAAATCTTGTTTAAGCATGTTGTTTAACCATAGAGTCTCAATATTTCTGAACCATCATTGTACTATCATTCAGCATTTGCCAAGCATTATACGCCATGCATCACCTCGTGTCTTCTGTTTTCTGTTTTGGCACTCCTGTGAGCCATTTGTCACCTTGATCTCTATCATGGACATGCCACAGTCAATGCGTTGCTGTGAAAAAATCATCACACGACCAGTGAAAGTCAGTGGATTCTTGAAATCACGGTGCACTGAGTTCGCCAGTACACGCTTGTAAGCTATCGTAAGCTAGTTGCTGCGGGTTTATCCAAGAAAAATGTAGCCCCAGGTCAATGGTGGTTTCCCTGTTTATAATGGCTATCAACGGCTCGATGGGTCGTAGGTACCACCATAGACGTGAGCAAACCCACTCCGGAAGCTTGGTTGAAGCGCTGTGGATCCGCTGCTGGTTGGAGAAGCTGAGGATCGGATCGACTACGACACCGCGGCGGTCCTTTCCTTGGGACTTGGGAACCTACCTATGGCCCGAGGACAGCAGGGCAACCACAGCAGCCGCTCCCTTAGGTGTTTCGCACTCCCTGCAACGCGCTTGCTAGCAGCAAGTGGCTGAGTCTCAACCAATCACCAACTCCTATGAAACATGATCGAAGAATGATCCACTAGCAATCACCAAGTATCAGTAAGTTGAACTGACCATGGCTACTTCTTATCACCTTGAACAACAACCAACTAGCACCAAATATTATTAATTACAAAAGCGATGAAGCACATCATATATATATATTTATTTATATTTATATTTATATAAATATATGACCATCTCTTCATCTTTTCACCTAAATGAATCGCCCAAATGACCATGACTCACCTTTGTTGGTCACAGCCAGCTGCCATCGTGAATCATTTCACTCGTCGTTAGGAGCTCTCAAGCTTCACCACACCTCCCGGGAGGGCCCATTGCACCTTGGGCGCTGGGAGGATGGATGGATGAGTGGATGATGGATGGTTGGGTGATGATGATGATGATGATGACGACGCTGATGATGATGACATTGATGATGATGATGATGACGACGCTGATGATGATGACATTGATGATGATGATGACGACGCTGATGATGATGACATTGATGATGATGATGATGATGACGACGCTGATGATGACGACGCTGATGATGATGACATTGATGATGATGATGATGATGACGACGCTGATGATGACGACGCTGATGATGATGACATTGATGATGATGATGATGATGACGACGCTGATGATGATGACATTGATGATGATGATGATGATGATGACGCCGCTGATGATGATGACATTGATGATGATGATGATGATGATGATGACGACGCTGATGATGATGACATTGATGATGATGATGATGATGATGATGATGATGATCACGACGCTGATGATGATGACATTGATGATGATGATGATGATGACGACGCTGATGATGATGACATTGATGATGATGATGATGATGACGACGCTGATGATGATGACATTGATCATGATGATGATGATGACGACGCTGATGATGATGACATTGATGATGATGATGATGATGATGATGATGATGATGATGATCATGATGATGACGTTGACGATGATGATGATGATGATGATGATGACGCTGATGATGATGATGATCATGGTGAAAATAATGATGAAGATAATGACGATGCAGATGATGATGCTGATGATGATGAAGATGATGGTTGGGTTAGTGATGATGAATATTAAGATGATGAAGAAGAAGCTGATGATGATCATGATGATGCAGATGATATCAATGATGAAGATGACAATAGGATGATTATGATGAAGAAGATGATGATGATGACGATGATGATGATGATGACGTTGATGATGATGATGATGATGATGATGGGGATGATGATGATGATGATGGTGATGACGCTGATGACGTTCATGATGATGATGATGATGATGATGATGACGTTGATGATGATGATGATGATGATGATGATGACGTTGATGATGATGATGATGAGGATGATGGTTTTCACGTTGATGATGATGATGATGATGACGACGCTGATGATGATGACATGGATGATGATGATGATGATGATGATGATGATGATGATGATGACGTTGATGATAATGATGATGATGATGATGATGATGATGATGATGATGATGACGCTGATGATGATGATGATCATGGTGAAAATAATGATGAAGATAATGATGATGCAGATGATGATGCTGGTGATGATGAAGATGATGGTTGGGTTAGTGATGATGAATATGAAGATGATGAAGAAGAAGCTGATGATGATCATGATGATGCAGATGATGTCAATGATGAAGATGACAATGATGATGATGATGATGATGATGATGAAGAAAACTATGATGATGATACTGCTGATGCAGATGATGATGAAGATGATGATTGGGTGAGTGATGATGATGATGATGATGATGATGATGATGATGATGATGATGGTGATAGCTTTGGTGATGGTGCGGGTGATGATAGTGATGAAGATGACAATGATACTGATGAATATGATGCTGATGATGATGAAGAAGAAGATGATGATAATGATGAAGATGATGATGATAATGATGATGCAGATGATGATTAAGAAGATGATGATTATGATGATGATGATGAAAACAATCGTGATGGTGGTGATGATGATGATGGTGATGGTGATGGTGATGATGCTGATGATGGTGATGGTGATGATGCTGATGATGGTGATGGTGATGATGCTGGTGATGCTGATGGTGATGATGCTGATGATGGTGATGGTGATGACAAGAACGTAGCAACAATTGGAGTCTAAGCAGTCTAAGCCATTAGTGGGAGACCGACAGTGATGATTGATGCTGCTGATGACTGTGATGATCGGACGGTCTTGTCAGCATCAATATGTTGGATTTTGCCTGTCAACAATTGCCCATCAATATCGGGATTGTTTCTGATAGGTGATTGCATTACTCTACCAGCGGGTCATCGGACAAGGGGAACTTCTGAGCAGTTGGCAAGCAGTTGACAGCACTACGTCCCCGGCGCCAGAACCAATCCAGAATGGCAGCCTACAAGAAACATGGGTGGAATGTCACCCACGAACAACACTGGCTGGAACAAGCATGTCTTTGTTTTATGATATATCGGCCATCGTGATGTCACCAAAGCTAGAGTCAGCTAGCTGAAGTTGCTCGTGCTTTAGCAAGTAATTGGCAGGGACAGGACCTCATTCGAATTTCTTTTGTGGTTACTCGAATGATCGTTTTTGGGAGCGGCTTAAGGACACCCCCATCTATGGATATCACCTGGTGGAATAATGGGAATGACTTCTGGGGTATATTCATAATTAGATGAATAGGGTATAGCCATGTATATATATATATATATGTTCATCTACATTTGCATACATATGCATACATATGACTACTATCAGTTTATAAACTCAGCTGATGATCATTTATCCTTTGTTTGATGAGGGCTTTTGTTAAACATGGTTTATCAACTGTTTGCTTCAACCCACGTGGCATAGAACATTCCCAGCCTACAATCATTACACCTGGATTTTGTTCAGATTGCTGTTGCACCAAGTGACCACTGGGAGCGCTCTCTCAGTTCTAGTTACGACCTTAGGAGCAGCAGGATGAGCCACGGTCAAGCTGCACGTTCTGGTTATCCAGCAACAGGGATTTGATATTTCTAGTTGCATGGGTGAATACTTAGGAGAACCATCCCCATTTCAAAACATGTTCCAATAGGAAATAGTCGGGTGAAGTACAACTTCTAGATACTGCTATCCTCAAATGATTTGTTTTACAACTTCCAGCTTTGAAGGATCTTTCTTCCAACCCAACCTCTTCATTGGATAAACTGCCAAAGCCCAGGCAGCACGACCTCCCCCTGGGTGCAAACGCCCGCATGCTGACGAGGGTCGGGACCTCGGAAGACGGAGTGGTTGGTTGGTGGCGAGGCAGTTGGTTGTTGGTTGTTGACCGATGAATTGGCAACGGTTGGAGATGTCATCAACACCAAAATGGTAGCCTGGAACGTCTTGTCCAATCATCAGCAGCTGATTGTCGTAGTAGATTCGTTCACCTTTCTGCTACGGGTTGCTATGGGATTCTAACTTCTGAAATGTAGCACAAGAACTGTCGATGCCAATGGAGAAATTCACAGAGCAGTTGATTGTTCCCTCTTGGAGCCGACAGGGTTCACCGAGCCCAGCATTACTGAGGCGACTGAGGGTGGCCAGCGGCTTATGTCAATGACTCGCGATGAGTGTGGAAAGGTTTATTGGTTGTTGGATATCAGCTATTGTACACTCAAGATCCGTCAGTCTGTAAGCCAACAATGAAATCATGAAATCAACCAACCAACCCACCAACGAACCAACCAACTAACCAACCAACTTATCAACCAACCACAACCAAGCAGAGAGGCAACCAACCAGCCAACCAGGTTGGACGGTGCTGTTCCGCCATCGCGGCGATTCGTTGTTTCACTCGGTCGTCTTCATGAGAAATTTTTCAAGGCGTGATGGTCCACCCATCTAACAGTTCAGAGGTTAGAAAATGCCTTCTAAAAGAGCAACTTGATAAGCATCAGTCATGACTGCTCACTTTTGAGGGTGCCACGAATCGCTTCTTGATGATCGCGGAAAATGGCTCGCGCATGGACTCTCAAAGGGGAGCTGGAACGGGCAAAGTCTTGGGGCGACAGCTCCATGTGTGGAACTGTGCCAGTAATTTATCCCATTTGAAGGTCCCATACGTCCGTGACTATTCCATGCATGGAGCACTTGGGGTAGCAACTATGTTGATAGAGTATTTTAAGGAGGTGCTTGGGAGTCATACTAAAACCCCATGGATTGGGCAGTTGAACACTTGGCCCGGAAAGGCAACCCATTATATCATATTTGCAGAACGTAGTTTTGACAATACCGAATAGAATAGTACAGCAATGTTTCAAGAACCAGTCTTCGTAGCTCATATGATTGATGATTGAAGCGGTCGTTGTTTGTGCAGAATGGACTAGACTGTTGATTTGAGGGCTTCCCGAAAAATCTAAAAAATGTATATTAGCAAAAACTGGGACTATTGGTGCTGCAGGCCGAGCAGACATGGTCTATGTCGAGTTCATCAGGTTACTCGCACCAGAAGTGGGAGGTCTTACACTAACTAAATGTTTGTACACCCTCAGACATCTCAAATTCTCGTTGAGAGACTGGTATCCATAAATAAAAAGTTCTGTGTGGATACGCGGGAGATTGTACGATGTTTCGTTAACACAAAGGACAAAGGAGTCTTTTTTCCCGGCAAGGATGATAGCCTCATGAAGACGTTAGATTAGGTTCTGCCGGTCGGTGCAAAGAACACCGCAGAATGAAGTGTGTTGGGCAGAGAAAAGAAGCGCTCGTGATCATTTCAGGTGTGCAAGTAGAATATCGGTACGGAAAATTGGTCAATTGTAGTGGAAATCCGCCGCCCTTGTCAGATTCTAGGATTCCACACTTTATCCGGCTAAATGGAAAGACTGATTGTAGGCAAACTAATATAAATTGATATCGCGATGACCAGTGAGTCTTTTGTAAGGTTTTGTATTTCACCCCCATTGAAGCTTAACTCTGGTTGTTTTTGAAGCTTACCTTTGTGTGTGTGTGTGCGTGTGTCGTTCCCTTGTTCAGGATTGGTTCAATTGAATTCACCTGCGGGGTGTCCAAACCTTGTTTGATTTGTGTATTTTCAGGGTCCCACGCCTCCTCTTGTGTGAGCTTATCGAGTCCGACAATTGCCTGCTGCTTCATCGAGGGTCAGTTCGTAATCCAATGGGAATACCAACTTTGACCAGCGACTACCACCACTTCGCAATCAGCTGCTGATTACGTTTTGGATCACCAGAACCCCACGGAAGTCCTGGCAAGCGGAAGAGAGCATCCTACCAATCATCCAAGAAACATAAGAAACCCTTTCAAGCCCCACAAACCCTTGGATTCACTTCTCACTCATTGGATCCTACCAGTCATCCTACTGCACTGCTGGTGTTCCAGAAGAGGCGCAGACTCCAGGCTCGTGACTCAGCAGTTTCCGGGCCTAAGCTTGGTGGATTCTCAGCCAGTTGGAATGATTGCTTGGCATATTTTCTGTGCCAGTTATAACCCATCACAACATATGTTTTGTGGTCACAGATCAATCAGTGGTG
The DNA here is from genome assembly GCA_009767595.1 of Symbiodinium kawagutii. Lineage (NCBI taxonomy): Eukaryota > Dinophyceae > Suessiales > Symbiodiniaceae > Symbiodinium > Symbiodinium kawagutii. The sequence continues at coordinate 33,225 of VSDK01021480.1, forward strand.
AATCGTATTTTCTGGGGATCCATTTCCGAAGAAGTGATGTCTAAAGGATCCTGTATCGAATCCCTGCATTAGAATCATTTCTAGGTTTTGGAACTCAGTTGCAATTCTTTCGTCTCGATGCCATCAGGGTTGGCGTTTTGCATGGTTTCCGAAGTTTCCTATGGTTTTCCAATGATTTCCTATGGTTTTCCCACGATGTCCTATGGTTTTCCCATGGTTTCCAACGGTTTTCCCCTGGTTTCCCATGCGAAAACCCATAGCAAATCATGGTTCCAGCGGTCACACTTCTTGTCCGTCGGTTTCTGGATCAGCCCCTGCGTGCCACGCGGGACATGGGTGCCTGGCCCCAGAGTCGGCAGTGGATTCCACACGGCTTTCCCTAGCGTAGAAACACCGACTTCCTACGGAATACCACGGTACCACCAAAGATGATGGTTTTCCGGAGGACTTACATATCTAAAGCAATCCAGGTTCCCAGTTCCTGCCAATGAATCATGTTCATGGGAGTGCAACTTTCAGTTTTTTCTTGGGAATCCAGGTTCTTTACATATTTAGATAGTCTATATATGACTGAAAGAACTGAAAGATAGTTTCTGCGCATCTGACATTTCACCACCAGTTTACTAGCTTGTTGCTATTCCCTGTTTACCAAGCCTGTTTCCAATATCAACAGGATTTGATGGCATGTTGACTAATTGTGAACTTGTAGGTAACCAAGCTGATCATCGTCATTGGTAACCTATAAGTCTATAGCTATGCTGGTGTGACCATCATAGTGAGTTTGGTGTTGATCACCATTCACAAATGTTCGATGATAACAAAAATAAATTCTGACGCACAGATGGCACTGTACTTAATGATCAACACTGGGGATTATAGTAACTTACCATAGTAGTGATCAAGAATGGTAAGTATGGTTATACAAGTTATACACTTGATGTTGATCAACCATCACAATGATCAACCGATACTTACCATAGTTGATCAACTCAACACCCATGGCTCCCCTGGCACCCTCGTGAACATCGCCCTCCCAATAAAGACCAATCTAGTCGCTTGGAATGTTGACCTGTTCCCCCGGCGGCGTTGCTTGGTCAACCCAGTCACAGACCCCACAATCCAGTGACCAAATCCAGTGGTCAACCATAGCTATACTCAACATGCCTTGTCAATACATATAATTACTATTGGTCATTTTCCAGCTAATAACTATTAAGCGGCTAATTGACTATTGACGATTTTATATTAACTACTGATTTGACTGACCATAATAGGGAAAGCTTGTATTGTTTGCTGACTATTTATGATACCAACTTAATAATGGATGCTATTTGTTCATTCTTCATTGTTGCTGATTATTCATTGTGGCTCATTATTTTTCACTCATTAATTGTTAATGATACTAAGTATAATTATTCACCATAGTGCAAGCTTTTATTGTGTATAAACTCTTGTTATATTTGAGTGTTTGTTATTATTATTATGATTAACAGTTATGAATACTTAACAAAGTGTGTTGTTATTAATCACTAGTGATTGTTGGTAATTAAGTGTTGGTTGTCAATATTTAACAGTTGGTTATTATTAGCACTCACTTAAACAATTGTTGGTTATCAAATTTTCAGATATTTGTTGGTTGCATCTATTACAAACTGTCGGTAATCAAATTGCCAAATCGACAGTTAATAAGAATTGTGACCAACAGTTAATAATAATTGTGATGAACTGCGTGCACTGCGTAATCTGTTGTAATTAAATTCCCAAGTCATATTTGTAATCTGTTGTAAGAATTAGTTCTCAGATGTTTAGATATCCGTTAGTTACTATTATTTATTTGTTGGTTGCAATTATTCACTTGTTGGTTGCAATTATTATTATCTGTTAATATTCAAATTGACTGTTGTTAACTGCAATGAATATGATTTGCAATATGAACTGTGATCAACATTTCAGATATCTGTTGGTTGAAATTATTTGTTGCTTGCAATTAGTATTATTATCTGTTGATATTCAAATTAACTGTTGTTAACTGCAATAGATGTCAGATAAAAATTTGGAATTCAAATTATCATAGTTGGTATTCTTCAAATTCCCAAATCATCTTCGCATTTGGTGCTCAACTGCGTTGGGCCAGTGACCACCTGATCTCCTAGGCGCATCGAGTTGCCATGCGCCCGGCGCCAATGGCGCTACCAGGCGCCAGCGGTTGCTGCGGGTCAGATATGGGTGTTTTTAAAAGGATGGTTCATGAGGGTAAACCATCCTTTTAATAATGAGGTAATAACTAACCATCATGAGGGGATAAATTACCATCATCTAATGAGGTAAGAATTAACGATACATCAGTGGTTATAAAATACTGATGGTTCATGACGGTTAATGATGGTAAATGATGGTTGATGATATTTAATTCTGGGTATGATGGTGAATTCTGGTCATGATGGTTAGTTCGGGTGATGATGCAAATTGCTTTCTCCTCATGAATAATGGCAAATGATATTTGATGAGGATTGTTCATTGGTTGACACCACAAGGCTCATCATATGTTTTCATCATCTTGTTCATGACGTGGTTCAAAAGAGTCAATCATTCTCAATAATGGTGAATCACAACAGATGATGATTAGATGGACCACTCCCAGGGTGGAAAATTTAGGATGATCATCTGGAGGACCAGTGAAAAACTTCAAACAGTTCATGATTTGATTTTTTGCTGAGGCTTGTGGTCTTGCAATGTGGTTTTCAAGTGGTTCATAATTGTTCCATAAATCATGATTGCCACTTCCAAGAAAATCTCAAGAAGTGATGCTGTCTCGAGAAATCATCAACAACTTGGGAATGTAACATGTGGATCCTAGCCTAGGCCACCACAATCGTGCACGGCACCCCTCGCCCCTCAAGACGAACCACGTCTGACTCTGACTCTCTATGGCTAATGACCAATATTTGTTGTTGACGGTCTTCCACGTATGAATCATTATCCACTGGCATGTTTAGCAGTTTAGCCATCATGAAGTGTTTCTGCACCAGCCACTACCATGTTCAACATTGGTCACCAGGCCCGAGCATCGCGACTGCCGATCGGACACTGTGACTCAGCACGCCAGTGGTGATGGGAAGAGCCAGTCGTGGTTGGAAAACCACCCAGGATCGTTGTCTCAAACCTGGATTGGACGCAGCTATGAGTGAGAAATGAGTGGTTTGCTGTTGCTGTTGATGTCCGTATACTGGCAGAGCATTCTTAAACCAAAGTTTGGTTGCCAGAGGGCAGGTAAGAACTGAACAAGCATCGATTATTCTTCAATGAGTGTTGGCTCACGACCAACATGGAAGAGCGGAAATGACAGGCTGAGTAGAATTGTGGAGGGAAGTATATATCCAGCACTAGTGTTGATTTTGAAAGGCTGAATTGCAAGTCAACCCAGGATTCTAAGATTGTTGCTGATCAATTGGATAGTTTCAAAAACAGATTACTGTATTCTACAAAAAGTACCTGCGAATGAGATGCAATGAGCCAACTCAGGGGTCTACCAAGGCTTACTATACCGATTTCAGAATACATTGTCATCAGGGATCGTTTCCTGTCACGGCAAGTGGGCAGCTTGCCTGCCTGCGCATTTACCGTGACTTTTAGCAGGAGAAACACGGAGATGTAGCCAGCAGAGGTACATCAACAGGGTGCATCTCCAACCATCCTTATCCATTCCTGGGTCCATCCCTCATGTATTTTTGTTGTTCCACAGGGAAAGTACGAATTTGCGGGACATCATAAGACACTCACATGTTTTTTGTTTGGCACCAAGAGAATACATGGCTTGCTTTGTCACCTCAATATAAGCTGCGATGCCAAAAGATCCTGAGTTCCACTTGCACATCATATGGAGCAGGTACTCATTGACACTGGGGTCTAAGAGCGGAAGATGGAAGGTCGTGCTGTTCACAGCACCCTGGTTGATAGTTCTCAAGTTCAACATCACCTTGTTCACTCCAACTACTACTGTTCTAAACTCGACTTGCGCATTCTCATCACACATTCGTGCTCAATGCATCCATCGATCTTTTAGATCAGAATCGATGCAAAATTTGGGGAAAACAAATTTTACCATGCGGGGACGTGCTGACTACTCAGCTCACTGCTGGGCATGTGTGTGATAACCTGGTCAGAATCTAGATTGGAAGGCCTTGGGGCAGAAACTAGGTATACATTCGAACGCACGATCGCTCTCAATGACCACAATCGCTCTCACTGACCACAATCGCTCTCACCAACCACAATCGCTCTCAATGACCACAATCGCTCTCAATGACCACAATCGCTCTCAATGACCACAATCGCTCTCAATGACCACAATCGCTCTCAATGACCACATTCGCTCTCAATAACCGCATTCGCTCTCAATGGAAGGATCGCTCTTTTCACAAATTCTGAAAAAAACTTTTTTTTCCAAAAAAGGTAAAAGATTGATTGGCAAACAGATTGGGGATGTGTCGACTTTTGAAGCTAAAACCTGCATTTTGAGCTGTTTCAGCATCGATCTGTATCGATCGATCTTTTAACTTTTTTGCACCAAGCTGTTTGAGCTGGTACCATGGAAGACCAGGAACTGCTAACCCTTTTTTTGGAAGGCCCAGCTTCCCCCCGAATTTGAATTCGAATCCAAGAAGAGCAGAGCAGTGTCTTACAAGGCACAGGACTTTGCCAAGGGTACTGGTAGGACTTATGGACAACCAAAACTTGCGTTTTGTTGTGGGCCTTGTCCTGGTGGGCATCGCTAAGCGATGCAGAATGGCAGCTCTCGTTTGGGGGACAGGCCCTTCCAAAAAAAGAAGGAAGGTGCAGGGGTAAAAGACAAACTTAGGTTTCAAACACTTGGTGGGGAGAGAAACAAACTTCGGTGCCTCTGGCTGCGGCTTGTGCGTGCACGATGTTGTTCAATTTCTTTTTCCCTCAAAAGCCCCAAAACACTCAAAAGATTGATCTTCTATTCAGAATGGGGATGTGTCCTTTAGAACTGTGCGTTCAATGGTTCTGCCATCATACCAGATACCTTGACAATCAAGTTTTAGTGAGATACCTGACCCATATGACAAAATATTGGCAGCGTAGGATCTCATTTTTCATACCTTTTGCAAGTGTAACTAGGTGACAACAGTTGGAATGTCTTGGGGAGGATCAGATTTGTTGAGCAGAGAGTAGTCACTTCATCAGCAGGGTCGAGTTTTGTACATACTCAGCAGGTGACCCTTTAACTGGGGAAAGATGGGATGCAAGAAAAAGACGAGAAAAGACAACGAGAACAGCTGTAAAGATCGAACAAAGTCCATCGAACATTGATAGTTCTTGGTGAGTGACCCACAATATTTGTGCTCAGTGCTACCAAAGACATGCATAGCAGTTCCTGCCCTCAATATATTTGTATAACATGTACATCAATATATGTATGCACATACAGGCTACTTGACTTAGATCCATGGTCCATATTTTTGAAAGTTTCCACTTGATCATTAAGTTCTCATGAAATACCCTCAAAACCTTGCTTTTCACTACGTCGCCAAAGCCCTAATGACCTGATGTCACAAGGAAGTCCTCCTGGCACAATGAAACAGGTATTAGTAGTTGTTTTGTTTTATTCAGCAGATTTGGTTGCCCGGGCACTCTTGGACTGAGAAATTGAATAATTCAAACAGTGCGACATCAATCGGCATAGACGTCACACTTTTCCATGGCTTGGTTTTGGAGCAGTTCTCGCTCTTGAGAAATCTCTGCCGGTTGGTTGGACTTTTTTTGCATTGCTATTATGGTGGTTTCTTAAATAGGGGTACCCCCAAATCACCCTTTGTATTCACCATTTGTAGTAACAAACCAACCATTTTGGGGATCCCTTATTTTGCGCAACACCCATATGATGAGAAAACTCCATTATGAATTGGACGATTCTTGGTGTATGTTTCATAGTTGGGGTGGCCACCAACCAGCGGTTCCTAAATGATTGCTCGGCACGTAGCACGAGGTGCTGGCATGCAGTCAGCAGTGTTCGCTCCTCAGCGAACCTGCCGAGCAAAGCAATGGGTCTCAACGGGATCCAATGATGGATTGATTTTGACAGGTAGGCATATGATACGGGCATGATCGGGCATGTATATTCGTGTGATTTCGTATGTCATGTACAGAAATCTGCATCCACTATTATCCCCTGTGCTGGGAAGATGCCTGAGAAATCGCTCTAAGCAGGTGGGACCATGGGTATTTCTCGTGGTTTGAGAGGATTTTGGGGACGTCCCAGGGGCAGCGCGAGGTTGATAGCAAGACAGGTACTCCTTGAAATCAACCGGTTGAACTGTGAGCCTGCATAGAATTTATAACCAACCAGTCGGGGGGCATATACTTGTACAATCGTGAGTAGAGTTTTGCAATGCGGACAGGAGGACAGTTGAGTAGTACATCAACATCCATTCATGATGATGGTATACTATGAGGTTATGAGAAATCACTGTATAGATAAGAGATTGGTTTGAAACTGATGCGTGATATTATTATTTTAACAGGCAGATCTATGATGAATCTATCAATAAAAAAACCCTGGAAGCAATGATGTCAACTGCCGATGAGTTATCTACTACTGATGTGGTTGACCATCATTCAGTAAAACTAGACATTCCTAAAACCTTACACGATGATGAAGCGTCATAAATCACTACTGCATGGTAGCATCAGATATACAACCAGCCAATAGTCAACATTTCGCTATCACCAGGAGATCACATAAGTTCCCATGTCCCCAAGACGATGACCAATGGTTCCTGATGGTGATCGCCACTCGAATTTTTGCTCCAGTTATTTGGCTATGGGTCAATATTAACCAGCCAACTAATGGGGGATAATAACCAACAAAACTGTAGAGAAAACAATGGTTAATGGTGGGGCACCAGGGGTACAGGGTTATGACCCACTGCCGTTTGTTGTGAAGGGTTCCAGCGCTGTTTTTGTTTAGCTTTGTGCATTAATATGCTTCCTGGAAACAGCGGGCGTAAGGTCAAGCTTTTAGTTTCCAGCAGTTTGTATGGTTCTCGGCAAATTATAACAAGGGTTGGTTCACTTCAGGTTTATGATACTTTGGATTCCAGATTTGCTTGAGAATGGTCAGTCATGGATAGTCTAGTTTGTGTTTTTTTCCATTTCTGTAGCGGTCGACGCTGCTGAGGTTCAAAGGATAGCACGCGGGACGTGAAGGCTTTTCATGAGCCGACCCGGCAAGTGTTGTGGATAGGCAAGGGAGCGGAAAGGTTGGGTGGCCCCAGTTCCATCAGCTGGGCCATTTTTTGGGTCAGTAAACCAGTGCCCGACCCTATACAGATTTGGTTACCACAAAAAATATTGTTGTAATGGCGAAAAATGGGTAAGAAAAATGGACACTAGCAGGAACTATGCATGTGTGTTTTACATTTATAGATATATGTTTTCAAATCGAACAACTATGTGGATTTGTATGTATATATCAATATGTCATATAAATCACACATTTACACATATGCACATAGATAATGATGCCTGTGTTTCCAGATAGCTATGTACACATATGCATAGACGTTTCCTTGTGTTCCATTGTATGCTACGTGTGTTGCATGACTCCGCGCGTGTGTTGCATGACATGTCAGGGTGAGAGCAGCCTCGTCATGGTCTCAGAAGTGTTGGCTGATCACTGGTGAACCATCATGACCCATCATCCACCACCATGAAGCAACCGTTCATTAACCATCCTCCATCATGGTAAGCCATCTCAACCCTCCACCACTAGGCATAGTCAACCCTGAACCACCATCATCAATCATCATGAACCATCATTGAACATGCTGAACGGGTGATGAATGATCATTTAGCCATGATCAATAGTGGGTTATTTCAAGAACCACTATCAATCATGATCATCATCATCAACATCATCATCATTAATCTACCATCATGAACCACCATACTCTGTGACCATTATTGATCTTGCACCGCAGTAACACTTCTCCGCGGGGGTTCATCAAGTCAACGCCATGATGCTCCACCATTGTATTGGTTGAACTGGGGAAGTCGATTTGGTTGAGAATGGTTGTTAGTCGTCGGTGGCTAATCATGGCTCAGTATCGCCGCATTGGTTAGTATTGGCTAATGTTGGCCAGCATTGGCTGTTATTGATAAATGGGTGGTCAATATTGTTGCAACATTGGGTTGATCATGGAGCTGTTTGTTCTTGAGACTGGTATTATTAATATACACTCATTGTTGACAAAAGGTAAATTGTCCCGCATATGATATGGGTCTCAAAGTTTTGGTTGCGGCACCGAGAGTGGTCAGCCTTTGCCAGCTGGTAAAAAGTGTGAGCCAACAAGTTGCGTGGATGGGAAGATATCAGTCGCTTGCTTTCACTATGTTGCTGCAACTCTCCTGGTCCTTCAGCGAGAGTACCCCAAGATTAAAGCAATGTCACATGTAGCTTGAACAGTCGAAATGTCTCTCTAGCTGCTGCCATAGTTCAACGGTGTTTCGACTGACAGTTTTATAACCAGGGCACCGCTGCCTATGACTTGTGACTTGAGACCCTATAGATCTTCAGCTTAATGGATGATTCATGCGAAACATTCGATAGCCATCGGGAGCCTGTTTGTAACAGTTTAAGAACCCATGATTATAAAGCCAATTTTGGCGGCAATTACTTCTGATCTTGTTGTGTGGCGATGCCCGATGTTGTTTTGACGTCATTTGTTCATATGATCTTGAGACTTAAGAAGCCACCCATAATTACTTGGAAACATCAACTACAGTTGGTGACTTCGAGAATGACTCATGGCCTCATAGCTGGAATTTTACTTTTTTGTCGCAGGATGTTGCTGTTGCATCCATAAAACATTCCCAAAAATTTAGGGATCGTATCAATCGATATCTATAGGGGATCCCGGGGATCCCACTAAGATGGCACAAGTAACAGTGCTCATTTTGGGGCTAAGATGTGCCATCTTAGCGGGATCCCCTATAAGTTGAACCATACCATCACGAACCCTCATTGGTTCGCCTATACCGATCCAAGGTGGCAGCCATCGCAAAGCAAGAAGCAGCTTCAACAGGCCTGGAGCCTCCCAGGAGCACAGCACGGGACTGGGACCAGTACCAAGAACACAGCTTATACCGCGCATGCTGGAATGGTCACCTACTGTTGACCATAGCCAGAAATGATTTCTATGTTCAATGAGACAAAAAAAACATTGTCAAAACTCTTCAATGTTTTCTTTGGTGTTTTATAAACATGTCCTTTGGTTCGAGGAGGACCCCGCTGACCTTGGAATAGCCATCCGTGGCGCAACCAGCGACAGTCGTAGCTGATTCCCAGGGTAGGTTTGAACAATTGGCAGATCCAGATATCACCCCCAGTTTACCCTCAATAGTTTCTCATTTATCCTGCTACATATGGTGATTTCCCAAACCATATGGGACCCCTCAAGTCATCCTCTTAACATTTACAGTATAGTACTCAACCATCTTTTTTTGTCACCTATTTTGAGGAACCACCAAATATCGAACATAAGGGATAAAATAGCTTGTCAATAATATATAGCTTGTTAATACTTGTCAGTTATCTATATTTATCCCACGGTTATCCCACCGCTATTTCTATCCTTCATGGCTTGTCAATGCCCGTTATTTATTCTATGGTTATCCCATGCATGGTTATCCCATCCTATGGTTATCCCATGGTGATCCTATGGTTTCTGCTGTGGCGGCCAGGCGCAACGTGTGGTGGCCCGAGCCTGAGCATCTCACGACCACCTGGGAGATCCAGCGATGTCTTCCACAAATCAATTCCAACATTGCACCTTTTTTCCTTTCAAAGTACCAGTCCAACATGCAGGTACCACTTGCAAGTGAAAATGCACACATGGCATGCATACTTTGGATATGCACTTCAGGAAAAATCCGACGGACATTTTTGTACAGGCAGTTGCCTTCCCAACGGATTAGAGTCATCAAATAGTGATGGTTGGACTTCATGGCAGGAAACCTTTAGATGACATGACCACTGTTTTTCCTGCATGATTTTTATTATTCAAACATGTTGAATTTGCTATCCATCAATCATGCAATGGAACCCCTGTGCAAATCATTCACTTGTCACTGGACTTTCGAATTCAGGACAGGATAGCAGCATCGCAACGTTTTGTATTCTGAACATGGCCATGGGTCCATGTTCCTGTTGATGGTCATGACTCTTTGTCATTCGCCAGGTCCCCCTTAAGCCCCCCCTTAGCCTCCCTTCAGAGAAGTTGGTGGGTTTTATGCAGCCAGTTGCCATTGGCAATCCACAACTCACCACGATGAATCGATATGAAATCCAGCATGAAACACATGACCTTAAACCTCGTTGGCGACGATCACCGACCCTTTAGTTGACAGCCGGGGTGACCAGAAGCAAAGATGAAAGGTCATTTGAATATATTTGAATCATTTAGCATTGCTAACGATCACCAACACAATTCTTAGTTCAGGCATCTAATTTTTCCGCCGGCCAATTCGTTCATTTGGGGTGGCCTTGTTTGGGGACCGCCCATGACCCATGACAATTTTGTCCGGTAGCCAACAATTTTCAGCTCAAATTGTAGCATCGCAGCACCTCGTTTCCACATCACCGTCACCGGTGGTGGTGGGGCTGGCGGAGTGATGTGGCTGAGACTCTTCGGTTGGCTGCCTGCCATGGCTCTGAGCATTGTAGCGTTCCTTTGTTGGACTCTACCATTGCTGGGATCCACTTATTTTGCCGACACCGCCCGCATCGTTCCTGGTGCAAGAAACACGAGTCTTGGTAACACAAGTCTTGGTAACACGGGTCTTGGTAACACAAGTCTTGGCAACACAAGTCTTGCCAGACCCCGGCATCGCATACCTGCACCACGAAACGTGACAATCAACGTAACGGTCAACAAGACCCTGCGATTTTCGGTTGTTAGTGCAGTGCCAGTAGTTGAAAGTAATCGGAGTTACATTGCTTTGATTACAGAAGGAATAAGTAGCCCTAGAGCTGTGTTGTGGCGTCCTGCTGAGAGTCAAGAACGACACTGGAAGTCTTTGCGTCAACACCCGCTATTTTGTAGCGGACCCGACCGATCCCATGTGTCGCCCGTGAAATATTTTGCCGGAAATATTTTGATTTGCGCCTGGCCTCCCCACGCCTCTTATCAACAGTTTTTTCTTTTCCACTTGGAGGATGCTGAAGCAAGGGATTTGGGCAGCTTTGTGGCATCCCGGGGTCCAGACTTGGGGCAATACAAGATTATGGCATGTGTACGAGATTTATTTGAACGGCCGGAGCAAGATCAAGGGTCAATGCGCGTGGGCGTTTTCAGTTTGTTGGTCCAATGGATGGAGTGGTCATTGATGAAGGGGGTTGAACACTTCCTGGTCTACAAATTCAATAGCAGTGACTCGGTCGAAGAGGAGATCTTAAAACCATATTTGGATGCTGGAGTGGCCAGCATGGTATATTTTGACTCCTGTCCGGACTACCATCGGACCCGTCATGGGCACGCAATCAATGATTGTTTGTTTCGAGCCAAGGGTCATGCACAGTGGCTGATGCCTGTTATCGATATTGACGAATACCTCTATATTCCAGGTCAAGGTGGCCTCGCACATGCCTTGGAGGAAGAAGTCTTCGGCAATTTGGACCAGGTACATAGCTTGGCCTTTAAAAGGACTCATTTCGAAAAGGCTGCGCTGAATCAGTTGGATATTTCATCCACTCGCTTCACACCACTGGAACCGGGAGACCAAGGTTGGGGGAATCCGAAAGTCATCGTCCGTACTGACTCGGTGTTTCAGGTATCGACTCATGAAACGGTAATGTCTGACATTTGGAAACATGGTATTGATGTCGACCCAAAGACGGCCATCATCCATCACTACAGGTTTCCTTATGATGACGCTGACGAAACTGAAAATGCTACAGCTGAGTTGATCCCTGACGGAAATGAAACCATTGATGAGTCGCTCCTTATTGACGTTGTTCCCTTGACCGAGGCCATCCAGCAACGCTTTGGACTCCAAAATTCACACGAGGTACATGAGTTGTTGGAAAGATTGGCACAGGTCAGTGCCCCGAGTTGTCACTGAGGAGAAAAGCCATGGAAGCATGTTAGGACTGGTGGCATCGAACTGTTGACGCCGTGGTAACCAGCGAAACAAGCTTCACCAATGAGAAGTACCTCTAGCCACAGTTCACCAGTGACCTTCAACGGACAAAGTCTAAATGATCTGCGATGCTGGTGTCATTCTCCACCAAAACGCCTTATACCACGACAGACATGGCCATGACAAAAATAGTGGTACACAATGGTGCATGTAATTACCACCGAGCGGACATGACGGTAATATCAACTAATTCTATTGTCCGGATATCATCAACCTTTTGACACAGCAATGATTTTGACCTTACCATCACGGTCACTGCATTTGTCAATGACAATAACCACAATGTCCAATAATCAAACATAAGAATGACCACAACCAACTTTTGGCGCTAACTATTGACAACCAATGATCACAAACTCCTGATAATGACTACAACCAAAAACGCCTCTAAAAGATCTAAGAATGATTACGACAAAAAATGCCTAAGAATAATGACCCAACTTAGGTTAGGCAATTTTGGTTGTAGTAAGTTGTAGTATGCCAACCACTATTAAGTATCATGCAGGCAGAATTGCCAAACCATATAATATATATATATATAGCTGGTATATATACCCTACTATTGTTACTTATTATACCCTAATTAATCATTAACCATTGGTTGGGTGGTTAACTGCTTGACCCAGCTCGCCATCTGACAACGACCACAACCCCCTGGTGCCGTGCGTCCATGGCGGCTCAAGGACCAGACCATCCAATTGCTGGGCTTGGGACTTCCAGTGCACCTGCGACAAGGAACTCCCCAGGCGTGCCGAACAGCGGCGCAAGGGACACCAACCATTGAGAAAGCCATGGCTATTAGGGATTATAAGGGGTTCATACGGGGTTCATAAGGGGTTCATAAGATTTCATAAGGGGTTCATAAGGGGTTCATTAGTGGAACGGAAAATCCATAATTATGTTGTATTGTGGTTGACAAGGCTTAGTAGTAGTTGATGATGGTAACTCGTAGCTGGTTTACAAGGGTTTTTACTGGTTCATAGCGACAATGACCAACAAAAATGGTTCATGACCCACCCATGTTTGGAATGAAGAAGTAGGCATTTAATTTAATCCGGGAACGTCTTATGGATCAACCATGAACCATGAATCGTATCACTTTGAGGATGTTTTTTTTGGATTGAAGCATGTCACCAAGGATACTGTTTGACCTCTAGTGAGATACTTCAAGCAGTCAATCATCATGGTGATCTGATTAATGCTGATAAACGAGGTTTAATGGCTAACGGCGATCAATGATGGCAGGGGATGGTTGCAACCGCGAGCATGGGGAGCTCGGGGGTTCAAGCTTGAGCAGCATCGCTTTCAGCGTTGGCAAAGAGTAGGAGGGTCATGATGGTCATCTTAGCTGCTTGGATATGTACTAATTTGTATACCTAGAAGCAGCTGTCAGTATCATGACTATGATGACACTTGGCCAAGGACCTACATGTGTATATATGTATATATAAATGTATTTATTGATCTATCCAGATTCATATGTGTATATATTTTTGTGTACATACATGTATGTACTGGTGTATATATATATATTTATACATGGAAGTTGATCAAAAGGTCGTTTTAAGAAGTTTGTTCGAACATGAAAGTTTTCTTGGCAAAAGTTGTGTAACAAATACTTGTGCAACGTAGTATTGTAAGAACAAATATTTTTTCGTGAAAGCGCGCCCTCCTATAAAGCCAAAACTGTTCGGGGAGATCCTGAGATGGACAGATGAGATGTGTGAAGAAAGTTGGCAAAGACAGAAGCGTGGCAAATTTGTAAATAGTTTGGTTGCCAAGCCAACATATAGTACCCATGGCTGACATAACTCGTTCTAGCATGCTGAACAAGACCAGAATTCACCCGCGAAAGTTAAACCTTGGGTCCTCGAAAGTTTTGTGAAAGGAAATGCGATTTCGGGGAAGATGGCCATCCCTCGATATTGATCAACACCTGCATAAGCCAAGGTACCGTAGGGTGTTGCAGGTCCCTTGAAATCCATTGCGGCCATGTGGTTGTTCTTGCCCGGCGCCAGATACTGCTTGTTTTTTTGCTGCTTGGTTCACATGGGCTTGTCCATGTCACTGGTGGTGGCGATACCCTTTGAAACCATCCAGGCTGATAGCGATTCTTTAAATAGAAACCACCAGTTTTTTGCGGCGCACATGTGGTGGTTGATCTATGATAATCTCCATGTTGGGATCCCTGGGTGGAGGCCGCATACAGCGCCCCACGGTTGGGTTCAACTATGGGATAGCTGGGGCCCTTGCCATGGCTACAACTGGTTGGCTGTTTATCATCATCCATTGAAGACTATCTTTGTGACCTTGGCGCTTACCATCCCAGGACAAGCGCTTCCAAATCTTTCTTGATGATTTGTTATTTCTTAACCATGCAACCGGTATTGTATAGATATGTTCACCATCATCAACCACTACCAACAGCACCACTAGATGCCAGCAGCCAAATTTGGGTCTACGTACCATGTTCAGTCAATTTGTGGTTCAGTGCTGTTTCTCACCATGAGTTGATGCACCACCGGTACTTTAACAAAATGACTTTACAACTGGCTGAAAGCAAACCATATTCGACTGACCTGACCAATTATAATGACGGCAAAGCATCTTGTCCCAGCAGTGATAAGAAACAACGACTGTGTTATTCCCAAAATGGAGGGGAAGTGGCTAGAAGAGGGCCTCCCTAACATTGTGGTATGTGGTGTATATACTTTACCTACAATTTTCAAGTAAACAATCATTTCGCAGCAATCACTTTGTGGTGTAGCATTCTTCAATATCCCCTTCATTATTCTTGCACGAGACTGGATGACATGCATTGTTTGCCCTCAAGCCTTTTATCCTGGCAAGGGAATATCCACGCATTTTTACCGCTAATGGTGATGTGCAACCCGAAGGTCTTTAAGCAACCAACTTTTGATGGGTCACTGGTTAGATATTCTGGCACGGCGGGAAAAAACTTCATATCCGCAATGGGTATCCTCAAAATTGGAGATATGTTCAATTTGATCCTCGAGCTCAATGGAGAATTTCATGTTCAGGGTGCGGCCACACCACATGACCAGCTGTTAGTATCTCCAGCTTGGGGGGGTAAACGATGCCCCTATCCACAAGTGAGTTTAATTATTTTGTTGGGACAAGGAAAAGGCAAGCAAATTCAAGTCCAACATGCCGAACTATCCGTACCACAGAATAGCATAGATCGACGCTTCGATGTATTTGTTGATCCCCAGGAACCTGGGTTGAAGGGACTCTATACATAGCACATCATAGCACGAGGGGTGGGCCGGCGTCACCCAAGAAGGAGCTTCCGAGAAAGCTCATTGTGTCACAGGACTGCTGGTTTCATGGGGCTGCGGAGTCAAACATGACCGGTAGAACCATGGTTGCCATTGCCACCAGCATGTGTTCGTTGACACTTCGAATGACACTGCTTCAAGAATGGAGCCCCAAATCCATTGTTCCCAACTGATTTTACCTCTAGCAGAGAAAGGCTTTAGTGATACAATTAATTATTGTTTGATAGATGTTTCATTTGCCACGTTGTTTCCAGTGAAGTTGTCCAAGGATTTCAACCAGCAACAATATTGAAACTACCCAGCATCGTCGTCTCTGCCAGCTGATATGTTGCTTCTGTGGATGATCAATCTTTAATAAGAACCACCATTTGTCAACTGACCGGTGGTTTTAAGCATGTTTTATTTTCCCTACTAGAAACAAATGATTGGTTGGTTGACTGATATTTTCCTTAGGGGTTGAAACCACCAACCAGTCTTGGCATCTGATTCCTTTGTGAGATAGTAGTGGTAAGGGTTGATGACGGGCTGATGTCTGAGCAGAGTGATAGTTTTTATCAACGGTTTCACTGTGGTAAACTGACCTGGAAGTAATAGAAATCCACCATGTATAGTGATTTGCTTTACCTCCAAAAACATTATGTTTTTGAGCTTCCAGGTTCGTTTGCCTCTGACAGCTTCGCTGTTTATGGCAATGGCTGGGAAACTAAAAAGTTACCATTTTTTTGTGGTGGACCAATCCATGCATCGTGTTTGATGTAGTCACTTCATGGTTAACAATAACTGTTGGTATTGGTTGCTGCGTCATAACAGGGGATAGGGGATATGGGATATTTGAATCTTGTGTAAAGGGTCTCATATGATGCTTTTGGCAGACACTACAAGAGTCCCATGACTGATGCTTCTGACGCATGATAACATCAGATGATGAGGCATATATTCTGCTTGCCCAAATCAGCTATGGTGAAAACTAACAAATTATCAGCAAAATATATCAACCAGCAACAGATCATTTGTTGCATGTGTTGTCATGCCACCCCTGGATTAATAAACCCCTAGTTGACAAACAGGGACGTCCCCCAAATTTGCTTTAGTTTCTATGGAGATGATTACCCCAATCAATACACCAATGGTCAACCATTATATCATTGGTTATTAGCCCCTCTTTATTGCAATGGTTATAGCTCTCCCCTTGCTACTACAATGGTTATACTGTAGCTCTTACCAACCACTTTGAACCTAGGGAATACATCATTGATCTGCGGGTCAACCTTGCAGCAGGACGCCACCACCTTGACTCTTTGCGACGAAGGTGCCGTCCTCCGAGCAGGGATAGGCGACTGATCTTCGGCATTGCCAGACATCACGAGGTGTTGAGGATCCCTGGTTGATCAGGTTTTTTGTGGGTGAGGCTAACAACTAACGATGCTGCTTTCTGCGCCTTGTTGCTCGCCAATGCTGCTGTAGATGCCCTGTTGCTATCCAACAACGTTTATATTTTTTTGTTGGGGAAAGCATAAACTGTTCGGAAAAGGACGAGTGTTCAGCAAGAAACCAATAGATTTGATGATCGCGTGGCAATCTCTGGAATTTGTTCATCCAATCTTGGGATCAGAATCCATGATGTTGGTCCGGCTCCATAGGTCCAATTCTGACATCACTCAATGATCGGGACGACAGCCTTGGTCTTCATGAATTTGAAGATAGCACTTCTGTTTGCATGTATGCACAGATGTAGCATTGGCTACAACAATTTTCCAATACTGAGCATTGACAATAGTAAACCATCCATTCTATGCAGGTATCACTCTTTTGAGACACCCCCACATAGTTGTGCAACCAGGTAATTACCCCCTACTAGGTATATCAATACTATAATTAACGCTTACAACCCACATATCCCTATCTACCGTCATGGCATTGATTTGTTTTCTTGCACTGGAAACTCGCTCATAGTGGTTACTTGCTGGTGCTTCATGGTGGCTGCTGGGTCGCATCCGCAAGGTTTACCACCCCATGGCCAGCGCGCTTTTGTTTGATCCCCTCAAGACCCAACCCAGGCAACTAATCAGTCATTTTCCCTGCTGATACTCCGTAAAATATGTACAGTTTACTAAGATCAATATCCCATGAATCATTAACCTATATAGTAGGTAACCAGGGAACCGCTGGCATAGGGATGGTTACTTATTACATAACGGAAACTGGAAGGGTAGGGAATATCAATCTCCCAGTGACCAAACAACGGTTGTCGTTCATACAATGAAACTAGCACGATTGGATCAGTTGCCAACCACTTGGATGAACGGAGGGCCTGTGCCAGGCGGCCGAGAGCAAGTGAGTCAGCTTCGGATTCCCATGAGCCAAGCAAGATCCTCAAAATGGTGGTGTCTTCATGAATGAAATAGAGTGAAATACTAGTTGTAGTGAAATGTAATTGAAGTACCATTCATGAATCAAGATACTAGATGATACTAGTTTGATAAAATACTAGTTGACAGGTACCATTCTTAGCTGTTTCGTTCTGCGCGTTTTGGCGTTCAGAACCTGCGTTTTAAAAACCTGCGTTTCGGAACCCTGCGTTCAGCCCAGTTCCTTTTTTTGGTCGTTGGGTATGATGCTTAAGTCCGTTGGCATGAGGCTCACTTGTGTGATTTTCAGTGTTCACGATTCTAGATTATGTCTAGGTAGACAATGTTCTGCAGATGTTGGGACGGAGAGAAAGCGTTTGTTTCCAATGCTTGGCCTGTTTATTTGTTTTTTTAGGGGCAAAATGGATTCGGAGCATTTATTGTAGTAGAGTATAATAGTATATATTTCCCGGATCCTTTTTTGGAGCTGGGAAAAAAGGATTCTGGCTATTAGTCTGTAAATGGGAAGAGTTGAACAGGGCACTGCGAGCTGAAACCACCCCCTACAAACCACATTCATTGTAGTAGAGTATAATGGCATATACATATTTCCCGGATCCTTTGTTGGAGCTGGGAAGAAAAGAATTTGGCTATTAGTCTGTAAATGGGAAGAGTTGAACAGGGCATTGCGAGCTGAAAACCACCCCCTAGACACCACAGCGTTCAGAACCTGCGTTCCAGAACGCGCGTTTTGCGTTCTGCGTTCGGAGCCTGCTAAGGTACCATTAGACAAGAAATTGTAGTTTTCTATAAAAATAGTAGGTCTCTTGATGGGTACAAGTACTGAGGGACTTGAATCGTATGATGTGGCGACTGATATGCTGGTCTCAGGGTAATAGTTGATGGTATTTTTGCTGGGTCTCCAAAACGATTCTGCTATGCCAGACAGTGGAATGGTTGACAGTGATGGCTAGAAACGATGCTTAGTTATTGTTATATAATGATGCTTACTGATGGATGGTCAAACATGGCAAGTTTATGATTAATTGTTTAACAACAATAGTTAGTGGTTGATGGCTAATCATGGTTGATAGCGGTTGACAGTGCCAATGGTTTGCCAATCCCAGCAGTTCACCGCCATTGAACTGACTCTCAAGTCCTCTTAGGGCCATGAGATGGGTTCAAGACAGTTTGGGGTCGGAGCTTGCGTGAGCGGGATGATCATAGGTGTTGCTGGTGCCTACTATGGGCTTAGTCATAATCAAAAGTGGTGGATCAGAGAAAAAAACTGGTCACTGGCAAATTGATAGTCAGTTTCATGGATTTCATGGTAATTTGATGGCGACTAGCTGGTTTGAAATATACGTTTTTAATGGCTAGTGGCTAACAATGGTTTTTGGTCAACAGCTAGTAGGAATAGAAGCCATTGGTGAACAAGACTTTGTGACTACTAGCCAGAATGGCTATATGGCTATAATTATAATCAATCATGAAGAGTAGCTAACAAACCTTGGTTGCCATGGTGAACCGAACAGAAAATCATTGATTTTCGCCCTTCTCTCCGGTTGAGGTCGTCGACATTAGCTTCGGAGCCAAGAGCAACTGTTTGGTTCTCCGCTTCAGCGATGCCCTTTGCAGGCTCCAGCTGCCACTTGGAAGTTGGTGATGTCCTGCTGCAGTTGGAAGTTGGAGATGTGGGTAGATGATGTGCAAGTTATTGTCCAAGGATGCTGCGCCGACAGCAGCAGCAATAGATGATGTGCACAAATGGGGATAGATGTGGATGTGGATAGGCAGATTGTTGAAATTGGATTGGCTGTGACCACAAAGTTATCAAGTTTGACCCACCCCAAGGCCACCCCCAACAGAGACGAAGCCTGGTTGTCAACTGAGCCCGGGGAATCCATGGCAGCACCAGGTGTTTTTTTGATCATCCACCCATATTCTATGGGTTTTGTTTTCAGCTCCCGTATGGGTGTTTCTCAAGTCATAGGGTCCCCCCAAATCATCCAGTAGTAATCACGTACAGTAATAAAACTATCCATGACTTTGGGGCTCCCCTGTTTTGAGAACCCCCCTGACATAAACCATATCACTTAACAGTGGGAGATGCTCATCCACCATCCAACCATGGCTGATTGTTGCTGAGTCCCAGGTTGACCATGGCTTGCAACCAAATGGTGATAGATGAAGGGTTATTCAGGGTGCCCTTCTATTGTTGATGGATCAAGAACAAACATTCTTTGATGATGGCAGTCATGGTTGAGGATGGAACGAATACTTTTGATCAGACCTAGTTGATAGGTCCATGTTGATTGTCGCTTGCTGAATGTGCATTACCATTGCTGAACGATAGCTAAGCATAATACAGGATAGAAAATAATGCCGACAAAATCTCAGGTACGATTGATGCCAATCAGCTAACTCTTTTTGATCAGAGGATGGAACTGCTACCAGTATCTATGAACAAATGCGCTTTGCTACACTTCTTGGTCCAACTCTGTAGCACCTCAATTCCACAAACTCTACCACGAACTAGTTACTAATTAAATATAGTTCTACTGGTTACTAGTTAACAGATATCACTAAGCCTACCACTATAACTAGTCAACAGATACGTTCAACAGATATGTTTGATTCCCAATTCTTCGTACCAGATTGAGACACCAGTCCTAGCAAGTTTCAGCGATCAATCACCCCACCGTCACGGCCACATAGGGAACCTTTGGAGTTGGCTTTCGCGGACGAAGAGCAACGGCTTGAGGCAATGGCTGGAGAAGCTGGGTGAAACCAAGGGTTGCCCAGCTGGATAAAGAGCTTAACCAACCAGTGATGAATTCCAGCTGGTTAATGGTTGATATTGGTTAGGATGCTAACCAGCAGATGAATAGGGGATCTACCAACTATATATGGTTTTTGGTGGGGTATCATGAGTTGAAAACATGATTTAGAATGGATGATTGGATGATGGTGATAAACATGATGTCTAATGGATCATAATGGAGTTATGAATATGATTTGAGTGAATCACGATGGCGGGTATAAACATTATTCATGATGGATACGGATACAGCAATGGCTAACACTGGTTCATCATCCCCTTACCCTCATGATTAGCAATGAATATGAATGGTCAAATAGATGGCTAGCCAGCTTAAACATGACTGTTGTTACTGTAACCTTCTCCCACCTACTCCTGATTGGGAATGGCAAAACTCGGCCGTCAAATTGGTGTATGGTGAAGGGTAGCCCCGCCTATTTCAAAATTTTGGTTAATGACGGCTACTGAACGCTTGGTTGATCATTGGTAGGTTGAACTATTGCTCGTGGCCAGCAATAGGAATGGGGCCAAAAGTATGGATTGATCATTAGCTAGCTCAAGAATTAAAATCACTATTAACAAAGTGGTAATGATCAATGCATACTTTAATGTAGTCCCAGCAATGATGAATGCCTGTAGCATGAAAATAGTGGCTGATCATGCCCAGTAACAGGGATTGATCACCAACGGTATCCGAACCAGCGGGGTAAGTTCATATCGACCGACCAAAAGATTGGTACTTGACGTAGTTCATAGCCGGCTAAGTGCCTTGTGGCCTGGGCAGTATGGTTGGTTTGTTGCAGTAAGTTAGGGTAGCCATCATAACCACCATTGAGAAGCATCATCAACAGCTATGAGGCATTATAAGCCATGACTTGGTTGGCTATGAACAAGCATCATGAAGAGCTATTGAAGCAATTTTTGGGCCATGTTTTGGTTTATTAGCGCGAATGTCTGACTACGAGATAGTAATGGACAATCAGAGGCAATTGCAGAACGGGTATTTTCAAAACTGAGGATACACCCATATTGGGTACTACATAAGCACACATAAACCAAATCAATGTTTACAATCGTTGATTATGAAAGAAGATCACCATAACTCATTTGCAGCAATGATAAGACAATTGCCAGATTCATGGCTTTTACTGTATTTCTTCATAGCAGTTCATGATATCATGATGCTTTTCACTAGTGGTCAATACTTGTTTATTGTCGTTCATGATACTTAATGATTGTAACGATTCCTAAAACTGGGCGATTTGGATGCACCTCTTTGTATCCTGGACTCGGTTCCTACTGTGGGTCTTACAATGACCATCCCAAAACAAACCCACCGGTCGTATTGATCAGCTGGCAGGTGGCATTGACTTTAAAAGTCCTTCGAGCACGGATCCAATGAGCCGAAGCGGGTTTCACCGATCCAAATTTTCGAGGTCAAATTATTTACTTCGAAGATGTCCGCAAAGAACGGTCAATCAAAGTAAAATATCTAAAGAACACTGCTTTCACCAAGCAAAACTTGGTATCGTGTACCATTCAAACGTTTCTAGAAAATAAAGCTAAATATGGAGGAAATTATAATTAAAATAATTTTAAAAAATCATATATTTTTTTTATCTACCTTGGGTCTTTAATCTTCCCTTTATTAATTTTTAAAATATTAAAATTAAAAAAAAAAAAAAATTCTAAATTCTATATTATTCTATTATATGTTTTATTAAATACAACTATATTCTATAATATATTTTAAAATACCTAAATTATTATTTATTTAAAAAAAATATATATTAATTTTTATATTTAAAAATTAAAAAAAATTATAAATAAAATAATTTTTATAATAATATATTTTTTAATATATATAATAAATATATTTATATTATAATTTAAAATTTTAAATATTTATTTAGAAATATATATATATATTTTTTTTTTAAAACAATATATTAAATTATTTAATATTAATTAAAATAAAAATAATTTTTATAATATTAAAAATATAATTATAATTATATTTTTTTTAAATATATAATAATATTTTATATATAATTAGTTTTAAAAAATTAAACAATAAATTAAAATAAAATT
>VSDK01021480.1:72751-102094 GCA_009767595.1 Symbiodinium kawagutii
CCACCCCCCCCGCCCAATCCCACCCGACCACCCACCAACAACTCGACAACAACAAATAAAAACACAAAAAAAGAAACACAATAAAACCCGGGTCAAAACATATCCAAACAATAACATGGTCCACAATCTGCCATACCTGTCATATGAAATATACTTACGAGCAGGAAAAAAAATAGGTTTGTGGCCGGCGAGTCACAAGTTCTGCGGGTATATTTTTTGGCCAAACATATATGTTTAATAATTTAATGAGATTTAAGCCTTTTTTTAATTATTAACCCGCCAAGTACCAATATATTTAAACCGGGCAACCCGCAGGATACGCCCAAATTTCCGCAAAATAGACGCAAATTCCCATAACATGCGCGCAATTCAAAAAGTATACGAACTAGGAATTGTGTACCGTGTTCTGACAAGTATTCAAAATACTTTTTGGTATTTTGTAACGCTTTTTAGGAAATGAGCATTTTTTGGTTTTGTACACATATTTGTATGATATTGGAAGGTCCAGGCTATTTTATTATTTTTTAAACAATTAATTAATCATCCGGCCTCGGTATCAGCAAGTTGTGTATATAACAAACATGTAGATGTACTATTTGGTACCCACCTCCTCTAAACCAACCTCATTGTACATAAATCATGGTTTGCAAAAAAAAGTGGTTGAGCTGCAACAAAGCTAAGGTGCATCAGGGTACTGCCTTGACTCACAAAACGTCGCCCACTCTGCTTTACGATGCAATACTATATACAGATGTTCGCCAGAAATGCAAATTCACTCAATGATGCTACAAAAAAATGAGCTAAATCATATATGCATGTGTTTGCTTAGAAAAAGAAATAGACTGTACTATCTACAATCTATATACTACCAATGTGTTGCTCACAACCCAGCAAATACTGCGCAAATACTTGTTTCATGTTGATATTCCTTTCACTGATCTGTTTCCCCTGACAACACCGCACAACAAGCAACTAAATTTGGCCTACTGGTTCCATGCTCTGGGCTCAGTCCTCTGCAGTTGAAGGTAGTCCAATGGGCACATCCACAAGAAAACGTACGACCAAACCATCCCCAAATGACCATCTTTAGTGCGTCAACAACAACAACAACAACGGAACACCCAACATGGGTAAAGCTCGAGGTTGCCCAAAGAGTCAGGGTAGGTCAGGGTAGGTTCAGAATAAGATGTCTTCTTTACGAATGACATCAACGTAGACATCTTCATGGTGGTACCCCCTTGACAACTCCTAGCCGACTTCCATCCGGAAAATCACTAGAGAGGCACCGCAGAGACTGGACAGCTCCAGGGCCAAGCGTCTGATACAAAGGCTGCTCGGGATAGAGGAAAGGATCTCTCTGCGGAGGTGGTTCCTGTACCCACGCAACGCTACCACCAGTTCCAGGTTTGCCAGCTTTCAACTTCAACCAACAAACCAACTTCTTAACAACAAAATAAGTGACATCGTCCAGTTCCAAAAGCCCAATCATCCAGTCATTATATAGTCATCACAAAATAAGTACGTAGTATGTCAACCTCCAGGAACTTGTTTCGGATACAACCAGAATCACAGAACAGTGGTCCCTGGAGCCAGTGCTTTCAGGTCGTGCTCGATTTTTACCACCAGCCGGTCTTCCGCTGACCCGATCCACTTGGTTGTGGCATGCTGTTGGATGTTTTGATGACAGGCGACCGGATCCAGACCTATTAACCCAATGTTCTAAATCGAATACTTACGGAAAGCAGAACCTCCTTCCCTTCTCCTTTCCTTCCCTCTTATCTTCTCTCTTTTCCTCTTTCTTCTCCTTGGTCTCCCTTGGTCTCCCCCTCCCTTTCCCTCTTTTTTTCTTTTCTCGATCTCTTCTGAGATTTCCACAGCCAAGAGCTATCAGTCTTGGATGGTCAGGGACATGTTCGATTTGCAGACAGAACGGCGCCAATTAGCCAGTCATGTAGGTCCAGGGTACAATGCACATGAGCGAAGGTCAGGCTTTCTCAGCGTAGTGGCAATGGACTTAAAATCCCTATGAACTGGTTGGACAACCATGACCTGTTAATGATACCGAGAGCATTGAATAAATACCCATTAATATAGCCCTGATCAACCATTATTGTGTAACCATTGTCAAGCATGGTTAATCACATCTAGTCACCATTAACCAACATTAACAATAGTTAATGACAATAATCCAAATAAACCATTATCAACCATGATGAACCAATAGGCCAACTAAACCCGACCAATCGCACAACATCTTCTCGGAAGACTACCATCAGGGCTGATACCGATGAAACGAATGGGATCTGGCTTACATGCCATGAATGAACCACCACCTACTAGGTTCAAGCAATGTCAGCTACTTGTCATGAATGATTGACCTGCAAAACCCTGTATTTAGTCAACTAATCAGCTGCTCTTGGGTCATGCATGGAGGTCTAGGTTATTATTACATACCCCCCGCAACCGACAAGCTGAAGCATATCAGCCCCCCATATCAGCACCCCTAGCAGTGCCGCAGCCCGCGCTGAGACGATCATCTCGATATCCATCATCCACTATGGACAATCCTTTCCTACCACTAGTGTATGGTCCATAATTGCACCCGACCATAATGGTTGATAATAAGGATTAGTGGTAGCAATAATAAGGAATAATTATGGTCAATAGTGGTAGGAATAATAGTTATTCCTTTCCCACCACTAGTAATAGCACCCGAAGCTGCTACCCAATCTGCAACTCATAATTCTTCTTCACTACCTCTCATTCCTTACTAGTAAACCAGTGACAAAAAACTATGATCAGTCAAAGAAATGGCAGAAATGGTAGTACCATGTAGTACTATTCCAACGTAAACAAGTTGGTGGACAGCTGCTGAATGGTCAAGTCATGGTGGTTTCTCAATAGCTGGGGGTACCCCCAAATCATCCTTCACTAGCCATTTATCACTACAAACCAACCATGACTTTGGGGATCCCCACGTCCTGGCTTGAGAACACACACCATGAATCCAACTTGATGCGCCAAAGATTGTGACGACGCTGAAAGCCATCGACCCCACGGTCTCCTGAATGGTCACAGGATACTCCACGTTGGGCATTGGTACGAAGGTCGGATACGGCCTCACGTCGCCACCATCTTTCAGCTGAAACAAGAAGGGACTTGTGGCGTAGGGTTGGGATTAATAACCGATATCATGTCTAATTAAAGACATACATCTATAGTATATATATATACATGTTGTATCATTGTAATTTAAGATAGATATTACATGATAGATATCATTGATTCCAAACCAATCTCTTCTAAATTCAATATTATCTGGTTGTTATATCAGGACCCTTGGTTTTCCTTGGGATGTTGACAGTGACCCACAGGCTTGGGAATCTTCCCAATGCCCAAAAAGAGATGATTCAAAACACCAAGAAGGTTGCACAGTTGCATCTTTCTTACAATAGAGATTCCCCACATGCAGCCAACTCCCACAAGTCTCACGATATTTGATACATCGCCTTGACCGTGCTAATGGATGCAAGGTTGTGTGCAAAACACAATTGATTATTCACTCCTTTTCGTGTTTGTCCATGAATTGTTCAAATCTATCATAATATATATAATTATAAATATATATATATGTATATCCCCCATGATTTTGGATCAAGTATGGATGAACATGGTTCGTGATTAAACAATATATACCATCCTATGGATGATTAGCCTCTTTTCACACTCTCTATGCCAACCAATAAACACTGGTCATTGGCCATGAGCCAATTCTACCGCTTACACCGCTCCTGTTAGCTCCTCAAATCTCCCTTTCACAGAATAAAGGACACCCCTGGCTCTGAATCGCTCCCGTCCAACCACCAGTCAGAATTATTTCGCTTCGACTGGTTTCACAGTTACCATTATCAAACCATCAACCAGCATCAACCATTGATAACCATGGACCATGAATAACCAATAACCACTAACAACCGTGAACCACCAACCAACCCACAGTCGGGCGGCAAGCGAATGTGCAGATTCTTCAGCGCAGTCTTTCCACGTGCATCGCTGATCTTCACGATGCTACCCTGGACATTGCTGGTTTCCAGTGCTCAGGGTGTTTGATTCATAGCGCTTGGTTACGGGTTGATAAGACTGGTTGGTTACGCCATTTCTTGTAGTGGTTGGTAAGAGTCGCTATAAGAGTTTCTAATCGTGGTTGGAACTATACAATTTCTTGTGGTTGCTTTCTCTTTTATAGTGGTTAGTCAATAGTTGTTGGTTGCAGCTGCCACTTAGGAGTACCCAAATTGCTCGCCCACGCAGTCCTCTAGCAAGATGGTACATGAATCTGGCCTTCAAGCCTCCAAGTCTGCGCAGTGACCCAGCAGAAGAACAGCAGAAGATGCCACTTTGATGGCATGTAGATCGTGTTGTTGTCAAATCATCAACCACAATGGGTATAGCAATGTGTAGCATCATTAGTTAAGACTCATCGAATTCATAACCAAACAAAGTTCAAGTGGTTCGCCTTCCTGCTTCAGCTCCTCAACCCCCCATGCTTCACGCTCGCCTTGTAACCAGGCAGTGGGCCCTTCAGGAAAATCAAATTTCTCGCGCTTTCAATGCGAAACACCTGGGGCGAAGGTTCACCCAGGGCCAAGAACTCTTAAGGAGATACATCACCTATGAACACCCCCCCAAGCCAGTTGTAAGGTACGTTGTAATTCTGCCCCTGTGCTGGCGAAGCCCAGATTCGTGGTTGTTTCCACTGCTACTTTTTAGATGGGAAAAACTTGTCGTGACCCAGTAAACAAGCATGATTCTGTCTGGCTCTTCGGGGTACTGGGTGATGATCATAAAATGGGGTGGTGATGATCCCCCTAGAATCAACCATTCTTTGAACAATATCTAGTTCACCTGGTCGCGAAGTGGCTTCAGTGGCTGGCTGGTTAATGGCTGGTAAATTGTTGTTTTTGGGTGCTTATGGCTGGTTGATGGTTACTTGAAGGCTAGTTCATGGCTGGTTGAGGCTCAGTTAAAGGCTGGTTCATGGCCGGTAAATGCTTGGTTAATGGCTGGTTGCTGCTTGGTGGATGGTTGGGCTGGTTACTGCTTGGTGGATGGTTGGTTCATGGCTACACACTGCAATTTTCACCTCCAGTATCAGCTGTCCAGCCAGAGTGCTCAGCCGTTGGGGTTGTATTCACCATTAACTATGCTTGGTCACCGACACTGCAAATGGCGACTCTTTGAATACAACTGGTTCATGCTTAGTTTTAGCCATCATTCTTCACCATTGTCCAAACTTCAGCATCTGCCGCTATTCACCGTGAACCACCAATGAACCACGGATGAAGCACTAACAGCCACCAGCCATAGTCTACCATGATTCGGTGACCAACATCCACCGACATCCACTGATCCTTGGCCTCCCAGGCTTTGACCCCTGCCTTGGCATTGACACAGCGTGGATCAGGGCCTCACGGTGAACGTTGAAGCGTCCGGCGGCTGTGAGCGGAACCATGGTTTGTATGCTGATTTCAGAGGACTTAATCATAAGTATGTGTTTTGGTTTCATTGGATTTGGACACACATATCGAGGAAAATGGCTTGTTGGCCAGCATTTATCGAGGGTTATTGATGGTTTCATGATGGTTGAATGATGGTTGAACACGTAAGAGAAGCCTTGGTGATGATCTGCTGATGGACACGAGTGGGTAGCGGTTAGAGCGAACCATGAGGCTTTAGGTGTTTCTTGAGAAAGTCTAAGAAGAGATCTCCTGATTCGGTCATTGAAAGGTGATGATCAATGATAGCAGAGTTCATGAAGAGTAGATCTCCACAATTGGGAGTTGAAGTTTCCTATAAACTGTGAGTAAACGACGGTGAGTAGATCTACAGAAACTGTGAGTAGACACCACTGACGCGCGCCTTTGTGTCCTGCGTTCTTCTTGAACTTCCACACCTTGCCGATGCCACGCTGGCCTTAGCAAAGGCACGGGCTTGGAGATGGTGAACCATGGCGAGGTTCTCACCTCATTGGTTGATGCTGAATCATGGTCAGTTTTACTCCCGCAAACTTACCTGGAAGCGGCAAACCGTGGCAATTCCACTTTATAGCTGGTTTACCATGGTTTACCTATATTTCAATGTGGTGATTGATTTTGAGCTTCAATGTGGGGAAGTCGCTACTAACCATGCAGTGACTAAGTGGGAGTGGGATATCTGTAACATAGTGTAATCATGAGTTCGGACCAAATCCATTAGCGACTGGACATGGCCCGTCAATCATTGGTACCAGTTCGTCGGCTTGATGACACACCAAGCGATGACAAAAGGGGGAGATCAGGTAGGCAATGGCTGACATGACTGGAAACCCATGGCTGGCGACCCATGGCTGGCAACCCATGACTGGGACCCATGACTGGGACCCATGACTGGGCTCATGAATCGTCCGTGTTACCTGACGATTTAATTGGCTAAGACTACAACCCACAGCTGCTGCTCCACGCCGTCGCGGCCTTGAAATTCGCCAAGCTCGACGTCTTGGGTCTGGTGCACCACCAAATGCTGATGGAAAACGACGATAATAATGGCAACACCCGACCATCAATGATGCTGCCAAAAACCAAGATCTGCCCTCCGCAAAGAAAATAACTAGACGTAAATAGACTTTTTCAAGGTAATTTTTGTTTCGGTGAATCAACTCATGAACAGTAGTCTCAACAACGGAAGTCTTGGCAATGATCTTTGGTGCCGACACGGCGCGGCCACATTCATCTCCCACCTCAATCATAGCCAATGGGTGATAAGTAATGGTACCCAACCATCATTGATGTTGCAACAGCAACACCGGCGTCTCCCAATCAAACCGTTTGGGTAAGCTGATGTTTGGAAAAAAATCCAATCTATCCACCCAAAACAACAAGTTTTTGTTCAAGGCAAGAAACCCCAGGTGGGATCCAACCCCATCCACCTGGGAAAAACCAACGACTCCACCTCAGCCATCCTGGCACCGAGGCACCCATGGAGCCAGCGGATTTGTGGTTCTTCTTGTGCCCGTGCAGATCCGAACCGCCGCCCTGGAATCCCCAGCCTCGGTTCAGGTGCTGTCCGCTGAGATCTCAGGTGTCTCCCTCCATGGGGTACTTGGATGTGCAGCTGGGCTTATTCACTGGGATCACCCTGGACATAAATCCTGCAAAGTACTACATCTCTCTACCCTTCTATGTCAACAATGAGTTTTAGTGGAGCGAGACACAAACGTCCATAAAGACTCATTATGTGACCTCACATGGCTGATAAATTGAGACTGTTGACCACTATCGCTAGCCACTATTGACCACGATTGATCGCTATTGACGAGCATAATGAGCCACTACGAAGCACTTATAACCATCGTTGACTCACGATTGACCACCATGAACCACCATACACATCCATACAACTTTCACCATCACCATTCACCGACTTGGATTCTCCTTGTACAATCATCCCCACCTCCCGCCCCTGCAGATCGGCCAGGAACGTTTCATGACGCCCAGGTAGCCACGTCCCTTGGTCCAGCCCGATACGAAGACCTCCAGATGAAGAAAGAATGGAGAAGCGGAGGGAATGAAAAACAAATGTGTTGACAATGGTCAATGTATGGTTATATAACTTATGATTCCTGTCTACCAATGCTGAACAAATTATAACAAGCAATAACCAACGGAGAGAATAATTTGAGGTAATCTTATTGCCTCCTTGGAATGAAAAACAGTGGGCAATGTTAATCAAACAAGGAGGTAGTCTGTATTCGTTATTCAGCAATGATAGACAAATGGATTGATCAATGATGGACAAGTCAGTGCCTAGCAATGGTTTATAAATGATAATGCAATTGAGACTACAGTAAACCATTCCAATGATTGATCAACAGTTCAGAACGGCAACCACCAACGATTAATAATATAATCTACAGGTGTGGTGTGAATGTTAAATCAGTTCATCTTGGTCGAAAGGTGGCTGATTGTGATTAACAAAACATATCATGGTTGATGAGTGATGGTTACTTACTATCGACCAACAATGCTGCTGGTTACTGAGAGATAACGGTTCAAAATGCTGAATGTTGTTTGAAAATAATTGCTTACAGTGGAAAATGTTGGTGACCATGACCAAAGGCAATCAATCACCAACAAGGGTTGAACAAGTGATCAACAATTTTTGAATAGTGGTTGGCCATGGTAGAGAACAGCTATGATCACCAACAATAGTCGACAACCGGATAAGATTGCCTGTTTAGAAACTGATGAAACAAGTGGTGACAATCCCCGGCCCAAACAGCTACTGTGTCCTAAGCAACTTGGCGTCCAAATAGAGATTGTTCGAAGCAAAACTTGGGAGCCGAACCCTCAGCATCTGGATAGATACTCGGATCAGAAACATGAACACCAGAATTACCCTTGAAACGAATCTCAGACTTGTGATCTTCCAGCCGCGAGTTTTGTGAAGCTCTGCTTACCACTCTGACAAGCACATCATACATTGCATCAGTCATCCCTCCTTTGAAGCATTTCTCAAACCCGTCGACAACGAGCAAAGGTTGAACCAAACTGAAATGGCTGGACAAAGTGACAACGACTTAGGGGGGATTAACATGAGCCAGTTCATGGACTTTCAAAACCCAGCCCTCGATCAACATCTGAATAACAGGTATTCATGCAGGTTTTGAAGGTTCAAACCATTGTTGCTTGTCTCCACAGTCGACGCTGGTGACAGGTCAGCACGGGTGGCCAGCGAGCGGCTCGGGGTAAGGAACAGCCCTCGTAATCTCCAAATTTTGATAAAACAATGCTAGGTGATCTATAGCTGGGGATTTACTATCAAATCTAGGTGAAAGGGTAGGAAAACCTATTTGAAAAAAAAGCAGGGATTTGATGTTGGAGGTGTTTGGCAAATTGAAACATGGAAGCATGAATCTGTATAGTTTGGCTGCGGTTAGCAGCTCGGTGTGGCCAAAAAACATATAGAAACCCACTGCCTTTGCATACATATTTAGCTATGGGCATTGCAGTGCAGATATGCTTAGTCACTAAGTGTTTATCCTACACATGACTTGTGCGGATGGGGTGAGGATAGAAACCTATGAAAACCAAGGGAATTTGACCATGGATCTCCACAGCTGCCCCAGGCGGCACCCATTGCCCCGGGACGAAATGCCGAGCGGTGAGCTGAAGTCCTGCCGCTGCTGATCTACAGCTGGGTTCGTCGCTGGTTGGTTCCTCTAGAAATGATGATCATCTACAAGGTGGGCCCCAACCACCTTTAACTTGGGTTCGTTCACCTCTATAACTGGTAGTTAACCCTAGTTAGATTAGTTATAAACCAACTTGTAAGTGGTTGGGGGCCCACTTTGTAGAGATGCTGAAGGGGGTACCCACCATGTGGAACCTCTCAACATAGGGAGCCACCAAAATTCTGGGTTTACTGGAGTACTCATCAATGATTAATGTTGGATGATTTGGGGGTACCCCTATGGATAAACCCGGGTCTATGCTCTGCGTTGTCTCATGTTGTCACTGTCAATCATGGGTGACTCATCGAACAAATAGCAACCACCAGGCATCACCTTCAGAGGGTACATCATGGCATGCTATCATAGTGCTGAGTTCAGCTAGGATCCCAGAATTCCCATCTGATCGTTGTTTCCAGTATCCTACTTGTCCGTATGGGTCAACATTAATCAGCCTAAAGCTAAAGGTAGTCACATCCCAACAGCTAGAAGACGGTGTTCATATTGGGGACGTGAACCGCCAAAGTTTCTCGTCCTGCTGGCAGGAGGCAGTCGGAAGAGACGCGGAACCTCAGGAAATGTGGTTCAGGCGTGGCATGCTGGCAGTGATGCCAGCGATTGTATCCAGTTGACACAGAAGTGTTCTGCAGAAATCCTGACTTTTTTCTACTTTTGTCATTGACATTTGCACATACACATTTACTCATATCAATGTATTTCTTTACATTTCATTTCTATTTACATTTGTATGGGGTGGTCCATCAATGGTGCACACTCCACACGATTGCTTCCCCCCATGGACAGTTGAGGTATACCACCAGCGGATCAATCTTGCGTGAATCCTGGCCATTGCAGCAGCCAGGTGTATCCATCAAGGCTGTGTTCGCTATGGCACATCTTATCCACCATTATTGTTGGTTAATATTGACCCATAGCCATATATAGCTGGTATATACCCTACTATTGATACTTATTATACCCTATTATTTATTAATCATTAACCATTGGTTGGTTGATTAATATTGACCCATAGCCATCTCTTCATTGTCGCTTGCCCAGCTTGCACCCCAGAACCTACGGCGGGTGCCCCACCATCCCTCGCCCATCCCGCCGGGGGCCCTCGCTCGCCCACATGGTGCTTGGGACCGACCCCTGACAGCCACACCGCGAAGATGGCGGCGGGTCAGCGGATCTAACCAGGTCAACTGTTCGGTTGATCAATGGGTCCAAGCAACTGGCTATAAGATGCTATAAGATATTAGGAATTATTGATGAAGATCATTAGAGATATAGATTGTTGTGATGGTTTTTCAGAAATCTTGGATATAAATGGGTTAATCAACCGCTGGCTTTTAAGCTGTAATATAATGAATTAGTGATCCTGACCATTGCTTTGTGAACCGGCGAATCAGTTGGAAAAACAAACAACCACGGGATTGGTTGAAATCACCTGGAAGAACTGCGGATTATCTTCAACAGGGTGAATAGTGATGGTTGATCGAACATTAATAATGGCATAATTACACAATGGCTAAGAATGGCTAAACATGCTTTTAGAAGCGTGGTCAAGAATCATTTAGAATGGTTAGACATGGTTCTAGAAGAATGGTTCATCATCGTTAATTCCGTTAATGAACCACGGAACACATAGTAGTTCCACTGGTTCTTTCCCGGCTACTGTTGCTTATAGCTGTCTGTGTATGGTCGCCGGCATCCTAACGATGCCATGGTTCTGTTGCCACGACCAAGCCACACAGCAGGTGTCTTAGCCAGATTCCCAATCGGTTATACCTGCTAACTTCTACCTCCAAACCTACATCTTTAGTAAATTTGATAATGAAGCAAACATATTATGTTGATCAAACGCATTTTTTTGACAGCGAGGCACTTGATCAATTCTATCTGGAAATTGTGGGGAAATTGAGGGAATGTACCGGGAGATTACAAGCAAATCATGGAATGTGTTGACAGTTGGATACCGTTTTTCGTCGAAACTTACCGCCATTTCTTGAAACTCTTGCAACGTATTCGCCTGTAGATTGACCCTCGTGAGAAAAACTCCTCAGTCATGCCCCACAAAGGTAAACCCAATGCTTACCATACGATCGGCAAATCTCTGATGCTTCACAACATATTATGGGCTTCCTGTGCAAAAAGTTTCACTGGGGAGAAAATAGTATTAAAAGAAACCATGACATGCAATGGATTCATCCGTTCATCGACATGTCATCTGTTCCATCTACGCATCAAAAATCCTATTCGATGTGAACACAGCGTACCCAGCCTGCACAATTCTGCCACACCAATTCATGACCCATCGGCACCGGCCTGCTTTGATGTAGTTTCCTATCTCCTGGCCAGCATTCTGTTGGTCGTGGTGCACCCCTAGCAGGAAACCCACGTCCAACTGTCCCATCTCCTGCTTCGTGGTCTTGTTAGAATGGCTCACAATTAATTACCCTATTTTTTTAGGCACTCTGCCGCTTTGGTTTGTGAAAGAATTGGATCCCACCGAGCTTTGCTATTTCTTCGGTACAAAGACCTACCTCGTCTTCGCATTCGAGACCTACCTCCTCAGAGACTAACTGTTTCCTTTTGCCCTGGCCTAGGCTTTCAAACCGAACATAGATTGTAAACACAGCCGCTCAAATACGGAACCAGGTGGCCTACTAGAACATCATCCGAACAAATGCCAAAAAGGCTAAACATCGACATGATCAGCTGGGAACAGCCAAGAATAAATCTGAATGAAGTACCAAATTCTTCATAATTGTCGCCCATTGCAGCTGATCATTGTCCCGGGCAAACATTAGTTGTTCACCGTTCCCATGGCCGTCAGACCACCAACCGCGGCCACAGGTGGCATCACTGTACAGCGGCCGTGGACATCCAGCTACCGCAGGTTACAGGGTGAACTTTCCATGAGAAAGTCATTGTTGAGCAAGTGGCGAGCTGGGTCAAGCAGTTCACCAGCCAATTTCATGCGGGATAATAACCAACAAAACTATAGAGAAAACAATGATTAATAGCAGGGGAATCAAGGGTACGGGGTTTTGACTCACAGCCAAGTATCAAATACATATTAAGAATGTGAATCAGCAACATAACATGATCTACTGATCTAGACTGACTCTCAGAAGCAAGTTGGAAGATTCCTGACTAAAATGGTGATTAGGCAACTAGAGTCTGAAATAGTTGTATCAAACAGTTGTTCATCACTATAATGGTTCTCAATCAACAAAAAAATGCCCGTGACTATGATTATTATCAAACACTATAAAGTAGTACTAACCACTAGCTGCTGTTTCCAAGAAAGGTTCAATGTTGCGCGAACATTGTGGACCATGATGATCTATCAGGTACTGTACACGTGTTTCCCACCACACGCATTCATCAGCCCTCATTGTCAGAACCCTTGTTGACTGTCTGTTGACCAGGGATATGTGAATACAACAATGGCTGACCATTGTCATACCCATGTTTCATAGCCATCCATCTTCCATCATGAACCCTTGTTAGCTATTGCTAACATCATGAACCAGCTCCAAACGTTCTTAAGCAGCTAATTGCCCAGCTAACAAACATTACAAACTGATAACTGTTTACTTAAGCATTGTGCAGCGGTTGGCTTGTTTGAGATCGGGTTCTATCAAGCACTATTCAATGTGATGAACTGCTTGTGTACTACAAGCACTATGTACTATGATTGACTATCATTGAAAGAACTATCCACTGTGGATTTCAAGGATTTGCAGCAGCATTCCCTATCTATTGTATTGCGTATAATTGACTGTTATCGACCACCTCACTAGCCACCAACCCTTGTCATTGTTGCTTGTTGCTGGTCATCGACGAACATCTTCAACATCCACCCTCATCACCCCCGCATATTTTCTATTGTTAACCATTCTATACCTGTGATTGACCGTGTACCACAAATGACCACCTCTCTTTAACGATCATCACTAAACCAAAAAATGATCAACATTACCCATAAGTAAACATCATTTACCATCATTGACCATCATGAACTATCACCAACCATTTATAGTGTTTTTTTGACTGCTGGCCAAACACATCATCAATAGCCAGTATATGCCATTATCTAACCATGATTGCCTACTGTCATTGACCACTACAAGCCATCATTCTCCTTGTTCATCAATTGACCGCCATTATGAACCAGTATTAAGATTATGAAACCATGATTACTATCATTGATCATTACCAACCTCATAATCTGTGTTTGGATTACCATATATAATATTTACTTGAATGAGATCATTACCAACCAACCTCATTCAATCCCTGTTCTCGCGCCCTCAAATTCGATCAAGGGACGGATTTGTTGATCCGGTGGATGGATCTGTAGCCCAAGCCCAAGCGAAGAGCCTGACCCGAGTCCGTTTGGATGCCCTGACCCTGCCCTATGCGCAACCAGGTGCCCATTGTAGGGGCTGGTAATCAGCTGCTTTCTACCAGCTGGTTGTAACTGGGGTTGGTTACTGTGGCCTACCATTGGCTGGTATTAGAAAATGGCTGAACAAGTGACAGCAAGTTTTGGCGAACAATGCGTGCCAATGTTATTGAGGTTGATTGATATGGTGTAATCATTGTAATCATTCTTATTGATGATGAATTGATAGTAGTTGGTTCGTGGATCAATGGTTGACGGCGGTTCATCATGGCAAAAGTTTGTCATGGTGGTTTTCCAGCAATGCACATTGTTGCTTGGCAACATTTTGTACATTCTTGATACTGTTGGGTCAAAACAGCACAAAAGGGTTGACGTTCGGCGATCACAATCACCACCATCATGTATCATTATACATGCATATAAAAAGCCTATCGTAGATTGTCTTGTGATGGGAAATATGGGTTGCTCATCCTTCGAAATAGGTAGATAATTAAAACCACCACAATCAACATGTTCAACTAGCAAGTGGTAAAGAATGACTAGCGAGAGTGGATTAAAGACATAGATATTGCACATGGTTCAACTGTGCAAGTCTATAGAGGTAACAGGCAGTCATACTGGATGGTCATGGTCAAACACATCAGGTGAAAAACACAAAGGATGCCAATTGCCAACAATGAACATTGGCAAATTGAATACCAACAAATACGGCATAATGGGAGCAGAACTGTCAACATGAAGGAAAGAAAATCACCCAATTATTGATTGCTAATTATCAGCAAACGAGAGTACACATTAAAAACAATAGTGATGGTTAATGATAGCAGGTATGAGCAACCCATTGTGATTTATCAGGATCCTTGAATGGCCGGGAATGGATGCGGGAAAAACAATCATCGACAACGATTGATGGTCATTGTTACACGGAGTAAAAGTTGCGATATTGCCGCACCCAGGAAACTGAGCAGGTTGGATGGCATGCAAACTGACATGTTTCGTGGCGTGGAGATTTCGGTGTATCAAGAAATCTATATAATGATCTAGATAGGTACTCCAACATCACTGATGTGCCTTGTAAATCCTCCAGTGTATTAACCATTTATAGCGACAAACCAGCTATTTTAGGCTTTCCTATTTTGAGAACAGCCCACATGGTAAATCCTCATCAAAAAGCCCATGTGTTGGATGCCGCAATCCCCACACTTCGGCCTCATAGCCTTCCTTCTGCAGTTTGTGAGCTTTCCTGGGCCGCACGGGATGGTACATTGCAGGATCCTTGTGACCATAGATTCTGTAGGGTACCATGAAGGACCTGGGGGATTTTGAATACCTGGATCAGATTTGCACATGAAGGATCATGAAGGACCTTCACTGCACCCTCCGCTACTGAATCGACTGAGTCTGTGAAAAGCTCAGTGAACGGTGTCAAGTCTCTCCATACATTCTTGGAAGGCAAACCGCGAGCAAAAACTGACACCAATATCTCTTGGTTTTTGGGTATTTTTGAGACAAAGTGATGAACCAGCCCCGTTCTTGATCACCGACCCTGTTGTGTCAACCAGTCTTGGACTTAACAAAACCGCAACTGAGGTCAGCCGACAGAACGTGAAGCCGATCCAGCTGACACACGGTCACCATGTGCTTCACGCCCCATTCCTTGGAATTGGCGGGTGAAGCTTCCATT
Source organism: Symbiodinium kawagutii (assembly GCA_009767595.1). Classification (NCBI taxonomy): domain Eukaryota; class Dinophyceae; order Suessiales; family Symbiodiniaceae; genus Symbiodinium; species Symbiodinium kawagutii. The sequence continues at coordinate 88,118 of VSDK01021480.1, forward strand.
CATCCCAACCTTGGTAACGATGGTCATCGGGTTTCGCAGGCAGCTTTTTTTGGGAGGCTTGAGGTACCTCTCCCTTGAGGTTCTTGGGATCGTCATCACTTGGGAGTCTTGGGATTGTCATCATGTGGTGACCTCGGTGATGGTACACTGGTGAGCCTCTTCCCTGGGAGTCTTTGGGGTCCGAAATCATGGACGACCTTGGCACCAGGGGCGTTACCAAACATACCAAGAAGGGCCCTCTGGGGCCGAAATTATTTGGTTTGAAACCCACTTTGGTGGGGATGATTGCCGGCCACATGGGAGGCCAGCTTGTAGTCCACCAGCCCAACAGTTCGGTATCCGTTGACGTGTTGGCAAGCAGGTAACCAAGGTTTGTTCCCTGCTAAACGTGGATTTATTGGGGATTCCCATCTGGTAAATCATATATCTAAATCCTGGATGGCTGGGAGATTCTGCATCTATTGCAGAGCGTTTATATCTTCGACTTTCGGGAACAAATGGAACCAGTTAAACAGCAGGAAAGCCCCAAAATCATCGGCAACAGTACCACCTCCCCATGGGGATCCCCCATGGGGATCCAGTGACCACACATCTCCGATTTAAATCAAACAGTTTCAGCAGCCCAGCGTCATCCCACAGCGACATGCAGCCAATCTTGTACGCTAGCCTCGGCTCCCAGGGTGCTTTTAAACCTTAAGGACACCTTGGGACACAGGGACCACAGGGGCCCTACAGCAAGGGGAGAGGGATCAAAGCAAAACTGTACCTTTCTGCCTTCAAATCGTTTGTGACTTCATAGCTCCACGCTATTGGAAAGTAATTTGAATCCAACAAATTGCTAATTCGATGGGTCAGGGTAATCATTGAGTTTGTTTTCTTTGGTTTGCGGTATCAGGATATTCAAACAGCGAAGTGATTCGAGTCATGTTTTCCTCGTGAAAGTCTCCCACTGCCCAAGGTCGTGGCATCAGTGCTATCCTGGCACTGCTGCTTACTTGATAGCACATCCTCATTACCAGAGTCATCCCTGGCATGGGCTATGAAGCATACCCCATGGCTTCCCCAAGAACTGCTGAACTGCTCAGCCTACATCTGACCATCCCCTGTGACTCATGGCTATATACAACTGCACATGAAGCATCATTGCACGAAGTACCATGTAGGTCATCTAGAGGGGCTGCCCCCCTACCATGTAATTCAACTTCCAATCAAGGCACAGCTGGTTGCTTCGCATCATCGAACATCATCACTCCGGGAAGCGCCTCCCCGGTGCGGCCCAAAAAGGGGCCAGCCTTGCGACGACGTGACAGCTGGGGATCCGACACACCGGTGCGCTTGGAGCCAAGGACAGGCTTGCAGGGCTTGATGTCGAAGTCGTTGTTCAACACCTCCTCTGGTTCATGCAGGGCAAGTAAGCTTCTATAGGTCTATAAATTAAGACATTATTTATATATATATATTATATAGATAATTATGTAAAATCCATTTACTTCATGATGCAAGCAACTAACTGGGTCTAGAACCAACATAATTCAGGGTAAATTGGGTCAACTGCATATGTTCAACACCCGGTAGAAACGTACCGGGACCGGCCATTAGGGGCATTGGCAGCTTCCCCACTTTGGATTGGTGATGGTTGACATGGTTCCTGCAGGAAGTTTGGTTATAAGTTATAACTGGGCTAGCTACCAGTTATGGTAGATATAACTATAATGACTATAGCAAAGTGACATATTAGCCAACTTATAACTAGGGGGCCAACCTTGGAGGGAAGTGCATCAACTGATCATCAACTAGCCATCAAGCAGCAACGAATCAAACTGCACAACAAAGGGAGCCTAAACTTAGGGTGGACATAACCAGAAACTAGTAAATCATACGTAGATCTGTATTGCAACGACTCCAAAAAAGCACTTGGAATTGGTCCAGGTAGAACTCAGTAGTTATTGCAATGAGAAAAAATCAAAGATAGAATAGAACCCCTCCCAGTCCGTCAAGATAGGTGTTTCCCATACCAGGCGATTGGGAGTCTTGAACTCTTCAACAACTATCAACTACATCATTGATGCATATTGTGACCTGCGTGAATTAACCATGTGGCTATGAATCGACCATTCTGTTCCCCTATTATTGTTGACTAAATTAGCCCCCATCATTGATTACTGGGCTTTGAACCAACATATTTCAGGATAAACTGGGGGTAAACTGCATTTGTTCCTCCATTATTGGTAAAATTATCCCCTATCATTGATGGTTAATATTGACCCATAGCCATGTTTCATTCTGCGCAAGAACTAGCGCTTTGGACGGTCAAAGTGCAGCAGCATAGTCCACAAATGACAGGCAGATTTGTTGAGAACAAACGGCTGGGACATTCATGTGCCACTACAGGTGTTTCTTGCGCGTGGGCCGAACGGTCCTTCATGTTGAAACTATAAACAGTTGGATCCCCCAGCAGCGCCCCCGGCTGAATCAGTTGGATTTGCCTGCCGAAGTCCATGACAACAATTTCCCATCTCGATCAAGCGACCACCTGGATCCCTTCAAGCTCAAAGCTGGCACCAACCAATGAACTACCTGGGAACACGGCTATTCTTCCCCTGATACTGCTGGTCTACCTAGTCTTGTTGCTAATCATTCCCTTCCCTGATATGGTGGTTTCTTGAAATGGGGGTACTCCCAAATCATCCATCATTGGCCATTTATTTATAGTCTATAGTCATACTAAATAACCAACCATTTTTTTGGTCCTCCATTTTGAGAAACCACCAATTGTTGATTGCTGATTGTTGCTTGTGTTACTTCTTATCCCCTATGATTCACCATTGTCAATCACTACATCATAGCCATCATCAACCCCTCTTATTGCTTATTATAACCTATTTATCGTTGATCAACCATTGTTCACCATGAATCATAATTAAACCTCTTGTGGTTGCTGATCCCCCATGATTAACCATTCTCAACCACTATATCACCTATTACAGTAACCATTCTCAACCACTACTGGTTGGTGGTTTCAACCCCTATGAAAAATATTAGCCAACCAACCAGTTGTTAATGATTACTAGGGAAAATAAAAGATGTCAATCAAACCACCAGCCAGTAGTTGTTTGACCATTATTGTTGATTTTTATCCCCTATTATCAACCATTATTATCCCCTGATATCACCACTGTATCACTATTTGCCATTCTGAAGCACGCACTAGTAACTAACCATTCTAACCCCCCTGTTGTTGCTGCCCATTGCTAAACCAACGCCGTGGCGCCGCTCCCACGGGCCCATCTAGTCCTTCTCTGGAATATCCGGAGGAGCTGGTCTTCGTCGGCCTTCCAACAAATGCCCCATCCTTGGGAGGCTGGGGAGCATAGGTGCTTTGAATGATGAACATGATGGGTAGCACTAGGGGATAGTAATCACATAACTCAATAGAGATAAATCGACTATAAGAGTATGACGAACAATTGATGGAACATGTGGTGGTTTCTCAAAATAGGGAGCCCCAAAAATGGCTGGTTTATTACTATAAATGGTTAATAGTGGATGATTTGGGGGTACCCCTATTTTGAGAAACCACCATATATCTGGGGGTGCCAATATCCCCGGAGGCCCAGCGTCTCTGCTTGAGATGTCCAGTGCCGAACCGATCCATTTGGGATTTATGCCAACGCTGGATGGAGTGGGGTACAACGACAGGTTCCGAACCCCTACAAAACCCTTGTACTGAGCATCATGGCTTGTCACTAACCATCTCTACCGACCATCATTGACCAACATTAGCAACCATCATTAATCATCAATGGTCATCAGTTGTTACTTACACCGGTCACTATGACAAACCGAACCACTTCAAGCTCACTTGGAGGTTTCTCAAATTAGGGAACACCCCAAATCATCCTTCATATCAACCATCGTATAGTCATAAATTCCATTCATTTTTGGGCTTTCCAATATCACGCAACCTCCATATAGCTGTTCAACCATTCAAATTGTTGCGGATTATGCCTGACTGTTTGCCATTCAAACCATCAATGTCACTTGCTCACCAGCTGATCCTCCATTTCTTTACAAGACGAGTTGCCGCTTCTGCCACTTCGACGCATAGAACTCGCGACGCTGCCCCAGCTGTGGGCCAGTGCGAGCCTGCAGGCACTGCAGTGGGGCACTGGGCTGGTTCGGTTGATGAACGCACTGATGGTTAGTTGACGGTTAACGATGCTTGATCATAGTCATGGATAATGGTAGCTTAGTTAGTCATGGTTAGTAGCGGTTATTCGTGGTTAATCATGGTTAGCAATAGTTGAGTGATGGTTAGTTCATTGGTGGTTTGGTAGTGGTGAATTAGTGCTTGATAGAGTCATTAGTTTTGAATTGCTGCTTGTTCGCGACTCATAATCGTTTTCAATTGACAAACGATAGCTGTTGAATAAACCATGTTCAACATGTCTTAGTGATGTTCAATAATGGTTGCTGGTGGATGCCGGCTAATGATGCTTGTAAATTGCACTGAAAAATGATTGCTAAAATCACCAGCAGTACTTAATGAAGAAACACACACATAACTATCAAGCATATTCAAGCATCAATGACAGTCTCTATGATTACCAGCCACATTATCCATTAATCATGGCCCCCACTATCAACCATCGTTTACATTCCCAGCCATGCCATGATCAACCATTAAAACACACTCAACATGACTAATTAACCATGATTGGCTGTTGTTATCAAATACTGATACAGCTTATTAGCAACCTCTATCATATAGCCATTATTAATTGACCATCATTTGCCGTTGTTATCCACTACTGGACGGGATCCACTCATTTTTTGCTACTACCCACTAGAATCTTATGTTGAATAAAGCAAGATTTGATTCAATAATCCAGTCCAGCTTCATTATTATCCGTGACGTACCATGGTTGTTAATGGTCAGTAATAGTGAATGATTGATGATTCTGCTGGCAATTCATGGTTGGATACTGATGGGCAATACCGGTTTATGCATGGATAGTAACCAACGTTTTTTTTGAGTTGATGACATTTGATCATGGTTGATGATGGTTGAATCAGGCTTCTCTATTTCATACATGTAAAAGTATCTTTTTACAGTTGCTACAGCATACTATAATCCAGTCCAGCTTCACTATTATCCGTGACGTACCATGGTTGTTAATGGTCAGTAATAGTGAATGATTGATGATTCTGCTGGCAATTCATGGTTGGATACTGATGGGCCATACCGGTTTATGCATGGATGGTAACCAAGGTTTTATTGAGTTGATGACATTTGATGATGGTTGATGATGGTCGAATCAGGCTTCCCCATTTCATACATGTAAAAGTCTCTTTTTACAGTTGCTACAGCATACTTGAGGCCAGGGATAGGTGACGAAAGCTAGCCTGGCAACTGACTGGAAGAAAAAGAAACGATAACACATGCAGTCATCTTTATTCATGAAGGCCTCAACAAGTGGAAGCGGAACGGTAGTGCCACAGGAACGAGCTCAAGCCGTTGGTTGGGTTGGTGGCTCTTGGCGAGGATCGAGGGGGTCCCCCTTCTTCCAGATATTTGTGGCTTTTGGAACTCCTGTCCCCGCCCAGCTAGGTGACGCTAGCTGACTAAAGATGGTCACTTAGTCATGGTTGATAATGTTTGAGAATGGTCAACGATGGTTCTCGAATGTTCTCGATGGGTGATGATGTTTAGTGATGGTTTATGACGGTCAGTCAATCATGGTTGATGTTTGGTAGCCTGGTAGTGATTGAAAATGGCAAATGATTGCCAATGATGGGTATTACGGGTTAATAATCGTTCATACTGGCTAATGATTGCGAATTCTGATTGATCATGGCTCGTGCTGGTTCAGAAGAGTTTCTAGTCTTTTATTCTGGTCAATGATGTTGAATAATTAACGGTTACATAATCATGACAACCAATGGTCGCCAACGACGAATGCGCCAAAGACAATCCTGGTCTCGATCACCGCTACCCTGCTTGGGCTGCTAGATTCACTGCTCACTTCAGTGGCGATAAGTGGATTCAAAGTATCCCTGAGAGGAAAACGAAATCTAGAAGTCCGCCCCGCAGAAAAAATAGTTTCTCTGAACTATTAAAGCTTCTTCGTACTACTACTGCGACTACTACTAATACTAATCAGTACTATTAACCCGGGCAAACACCCCAGTTTGCCCGCGCCTCCGTCGTCAAGTCTTGGAACGTCAGAAAACATTGGTTTTTACAGGACAAAATGCACATGTGTGACATGAAGCGTATCTTGACGCCGCGCGCAGGTCCTTGGCCTGTGTTTTGCTTGCATTCTAGAAACTTGAAACCCTAAAACCCTAAAACCATAAACCCTAAAAAGTTAAACCATAAACCCTAAAAAGCTTAACCGTAAAGCCAAAAACCTAAAAACCTTTGAGAAAAACGATAAAACCTTGAAACCATAAACCCTAAAACCCTAAAACCATAAACCCTAAAACTATAAGCCAGAAACTATTCCGCACAAACCCCCCCGTTCGCCCTGTGGGCGACCTGGGGTGTTTGCGCGTACTATTACTAGTGTCAATACTATTTCTATTGCTATTGCTACTACTACTACTACTACTACTACTACTACTACTACTACTACTACTATTACTACTACTACTACTACTACTACTACTACTACTACTACTACTACTACTACTACTTCTACTACTACTACTACTACTACTACTACTGCTACTCCTACTCCTACTCCTGCTCCTGCTGCTGCTGCTGCTACTACTACTACTACAACTACAACAACAACAACAACAACAACAACTACTACTACTACTACAACAACAACAACAACAACAACAACAACAACAACAACAACAACTACTACTACTACTACTACTACTACTATTGCTCCTCCCCCTGCTGCGAGACAACACATAACAACTAAAGCAATGTCGACAACAACGACTGCCGCCTCTGCGTTCCGACCCTGGAAGAGCAGAGTGGTGCCCCATCGCCCCTGGCATGAAAGCACTGGGAGCCCCCAAAGCGCTTGAAACATGCCATGATGGCAAGTGGGTTACGGGCGCTGTCTAGGTGCACGAGTACTCATACATAGTTAGATAGTCTTGTACACATATAAATGCATATCACGATGTACATAATAGTTGATGCAGTAGAAGTGTTGCGGGTTTCAGCCTCTCCCAGTTTTATGGTTGAAGCGAGGTGAAGCCGATGGCCGAGAGCCATGGATCATCATTTCAGGTGCCGCGATGCATGGGGTTTAGTGCTGCATTGGCTGCCTTGGCGATAGAGAACTATTCCTTAAGCACTGCCAAACAGATTAACAATTTATTGGCAATTTATGATTAATTTTCCTTGGCCAAGAACCATTCCTTATATAATCATTAACAAATGAAAGAATGGCAAAAACACAAATTTGTTGTTCCTTGCTTACTGTGTCATACAGTGGGTAAGACAAACGGGTTTGCCATTTCGCGGGTTTGCTATTCAATCAGTGGTTGGTTTGCTTGATTCAAAAGGTGTGTAACATATCCCTCTAGCTGGTGACTGGTGCATCATGATGTATTTACAATTCACTTTTGATAATTGACTGACACACCCCAACCAGCATCGACAATCATGAACCATTGTCAGCCCGCGACATTGGCAAACAACAACCACCACAATCATCCACCATTATCACTGGCGACAACTATCATACCTGCTATTGCGAACTAATGAATATGAATTATGTTTATCGTTAATTACCATCAAGGACTATAGCGATACAACTAGTCAATGTTTGGCCACCATCACTGTTAACTACTACTGCTACTCCTCCTACTACCGCTACCACCAGCACTATAAAGTAGATCAATAACCACCATAAAAACCACCATATAACATGGTTAACTATGTGGTTAAACACTATATAGCTACCACACTAGTCATAACTTCATAACCACCAATACTAACCACCCACCTGCCACCAGATCCGGAGCCAGATCGGCTCCCAGCGCCTTGATGCTTTGCAGAGCGCTTCTCCACATGGCACACGCTTTCGACGAAGGGTCCGAAGGGTTGACGAAGAAATGACATGGGCATAGCCATCGTTCCCTGGTACCCCCAGGTGAACATCCCCACCAAGATTTGGTCACAGGATGTCCCAGGTGTAACATGCAAAGAATACGATGCAAAGCTCCTGATGTTGCACATGCTTAAAGTTGTGAAGGCATTTAGCCAAGTGAGACTCCGTAGTCTTGATGCGTTGGTTGAGTTGAGCTAGGACCTGACTAATTTGAAAAAACACCGTGTTCCAAACCACGAGTTGTGCTCGTCTTGCCATTTTACAGAGCATGTTATGTTCAACTGCGCAAGTATGCATGTTCAATGGTTAAGCGATGCCGAGCGCAAGGTTATAGTTGAAAACTCCCACAGTAACCCTCCTCTTTGGAGTGGAAGTTCAGCAGCCATACAGCTGCAGCGGTCACATGGCTGATAGGTCTGCAGAGCGTTGCTGCGCCGTGCTCCCCGTGATCCCAACAGCGGTGCAAAGCGTGGTGATACAACATGGAGTCTCCAGTCACGCAATACCTTGAGCAACTGCCCAGTCACGACCAATCATAGCCATCACAACAAGGACAATGGGTCAAGCGAGCTTGCGCACAACGCCCCGACCACAGCTTATTCAGTGTTTGGGATAGTAGAGAAACAACCACCCTATGATCAGTCACCGGAAGGGACTGTGAACGAACGAGATTCCCATTGTGCATGAGTCCCTTCCAGCTGTTTGGGTTTTGCGTGGACTAAGGTCGGCAATTCATCGCTAAAATGGATCTCAGTTTATATTGTCACACCTTGATAGCTACGAAGTGAGTGCTGTACGCCCAAAATAGCCCGGCCGCTCCTCATTGAATGTGACAAAATTTGTCATCATTGGAGGTACCCTCATTTACCCATACAAGTCATACAAGGGAGGTACAGCATCACAATTCTGATCCAGGCGACCCCTGATGTTATTACTTTGGAAAGATTCTGCTTCTTTTTTATTGGAGTTCTTCGAACAAACTGACGCTCTATACATGAAGCTCTGCAGTATCAATCATCGCTTGGTATCGAACCAGTGCCCCTAAACATAATGAAGACTATGCTTGTCAAGCATCCCAGGCAGAGTGCGCATTTGGTGATAGCGTTGTACTCAATTGTTCAAGAAGCCATAATAAATATACAGTATAACCATATGTCATTCAAGAAAGCAATGAGGACACCGAGTATTCACACTCGACTTGGTTCTGTTCTAAGACTCCCTGCACTGTACTCCATTCTCGTTGCATCAGCAAACCAACATTCTTCCTCTGGCTCACCTGGGACATCTCCAAACTCCCAGTGTCGCTATCTTTTTGGAAGACTCGAAAATCGTGCTGCTTGGCTCTTTGGCTAGTTCAACCGATATTCGTGGGCCTGGGTCAAAACAAAACATGATCCTCACCAATAACCAAGAACAAACATAAAAATGAAAGGCAACCCTCATCATCATCATCATGATCATCATCATCATCACCATCATCATCATCATAATCATCATCATCATAATCATCATCATCATCATCATCATCGTCATCATCAATCTTGCACAACTATGACTGTTTGGCTTTCGACCCACTGCCGCGTTGAGAAAAAAATATCCGAAAACATTGCTTCAGACGGCACCTGGGTGGCGACCAAACGTTTGATGCCTACATCCATGGAGGATCATTTGTTTTCGAGCGTATTGGTGGATGACCTGTAGCAATAATCACAAGTGATTTAATATTACTAGTGATTAGTGATTATTATCATTAGTGATTTGTTTATGAAGAATGAACAATCAGTTCTTCTGGATGACCACATGTATTGATTGTCATGGTCATGGTCAACTTGTTGTTCGGTTCGACCACCCAAGTACTTGAGTAAGATCATTTTCGATTCATTACCTATCATTTAACTTGCAGCTCTATATCACCCAGTATCAATCATCATTAACTATGATCGTTATCCCCATTGGCCGGCCCAGGCTGCTACAAGAGATAAGGGCGTAACTGTTCACCAACCAAATGACCTGAACGTCTCAGCATGACAACTGGAATGTCATGAGTATCCCCCAAGAACCAACAACTCCATTGACAAAGTCCATTACGCAACAGCTGTTTAGCCAACCTAGCTTTGAAAACAAAATAAAACCAGAACAGGTGTTAGTCTTGTTTTGGGGAGAGTAACCAAGTGTGACACGACAATGCAACCATAACGGGAATGATACCATCATTTTGGGATCTGACGATTGGATGTCAAATGGAGTTAACCCACAACTCCATCATTGGGAAGCTCCATGGTTTGGCACCATCAACTCCATCAACCAAGGGCATTGGATGACCCTTCTTGCAACTAACCACAACTGCTGTAACTATAATAGCCATGATTCAGTTAGTATGGCTAGTTAGCAATTCCCACTATTTCGCTTATGGCTTCTATTCTAGTATATCATCATCATTTTGTTACTGATCACAGTGCTCATGTTTAGTAATGATAAAGTACTAGTTCTCATGAGTGGGTAGTTCTCGTTACTAATGATGATAAAACCAAATCAATATATGCACCTCTGCTAAGACGGTATCAACAATTATTGCTTGATAACTATTGATTACTAATGTTCATTCTTAATAACTTAACAAGTAATCAATTGCTGATCATTGTATTGTAAAATAATCAGATTATTCTACAGGGAAAAATAATCAATGTTGATTATCAGCAATAATCAGATTTAAGAATGACAATTATCAATAACTATCTGATCAATGTAAAATAATTGTCATTCTTGACGCCCTTCCGTGGACAAATGCCTTGGGCTTCCTCATCAGCGCCAAGGCACGGCCGCCTCAAACCTGGCGGCTTTACACAACTGACGCAACGGTGGAAGGTTCGCAATGGCTTAGCTCAGCCATTGGTTGACTTTAGCTGGTGAACTAACCACATCTAACTATGCAGTTATTAACAAACTAAGCAAGAAGTTTTAACTATGTAGTTGGTTAACTTTAGTGGCTTAACTAACAACAATTTACTATGCAGTTGCTTAATCTTAGTTGGTTAAGGAACCACAATTGTGGAACTATGCAGTTTTCAAGTAACTAACCATTGGTTTACTTGAATTGGTTAACTAACCACCATGAATTCTGTTGTCATTTACTAAATAGCCAAGAAGTTCTTGAAGATAAGTGTATTTCGTGAACTCCCAAAGTGTTGATGAAGATTTTCTGATAACTGGTTACTGGAGTAAACAGGTTGGCTACTGTAATAGCTATAATTGGCTATAATACTTGCAGGCTAGTGGAAACCAACCACCATTCTCAAACATCAACCGACTAATCAGTTTGTCATCTGATTCGTGGCTGGCAATCGCCATCTAATTCCGGAGTTCTGCTTCGAATGAAAGACGGGGAATTTTCAATAGGTCCATGGGGAACTATTTCTGATCACGGAAACTACGTATTCAAAACGAAGCAGAATCAATCAAACAAAATCCTTCTTCAAAGTGATCAACGGTTGATCAACCATCAGCAGCCTTGGTTGATGGCAGTATGGCAGTTTCTTTACCAAGGCTGCCATGGCGTTCCAACAGCTCCAACCTGCCGCCCCCACGAGGTCTTCCAGCTCCTACTGCTCCACACCTCTTGGTACCACTCCGTGGGGCTCGGTCGGCCTGGGAAGTGGCTGGTGAAGGCTTGGTGTGGCCTGACCAAGTTGGAGACATGATTCCAAGACGGATGATATTAATTAGGATTCCCTGGGATTCCGCCCCATAGGATTCCATACTATTCCATAGGGTTCAATAGGATTTCATAGGATTCCAATAGTAATTAACCACGAATGGCTTTGGGGGTTCCCAATTATAAGAAACCACCGTTAGGATTCCATCGGATTCCACAGGATTGCTGCAGGAATCATGGATGATCATCAATGATCAGGGGTCAATCAACATCTCTACCCTGTTGGAAACTATCAGTCTCCCAGGCTTTGGAGTAACTGCTCCACTGTGAGTCTTGCACCGAATCTTGAATCCGGACCCTGCACATTGATATGAACGATGGTCAATAGCTCCTATATTGCTGCACTGGACCTTGATGTCCAAGTCCGGTGCATCATTTTCATTCGGATCCATAATCACCAAGTGAATCAGGTTCCTATTGATTTTGTGTCTTCCCAAACTGATGCTGTGCCAAGTTGCGCATGAAGCGAGTTTTCCAAATGCCCTCAATGTCGAACTTTTCCTTCGTTGAGGCCTGCTGAGCGCCATCTGTCAACTGGATCAAAATGAATTCACACAGCCCTTTTCTGAAACATGTATATAAATCAGAAAAGAAAGGCTAGGATATAAGAACAATGATCTGAATATAGCGTCAATAAAGAAATAACATAACAACCATGCTATGGTATCTGCTTGTGCAATTCTTACAGTTCACATGGTTGTTTCCTAGAAATAGTAGATTCAAACCCAAAGCATGAGCAGCTTCTCAAGACCAACAACGAACAAACCGAAACTTTAGTAGATATGACTTGTTGCTACTAACTATTCGGACCTATATAATATGAGGTAATCCCTGCCACTCTATGGATCCACCAGCATGTAGCAGTCATGAAGTAGGGAGTAGCAATGACGCAACCACTGGTTGGATCGAAATGGTTTTCTCTCTTTGTGACTTGGTGGATCAAATTTTATGCAAAATGTGACATATGTAGAAGCACATAGATATACGCGCAACGCCTGGGCTTTCCTGTCAATTCAACATTGCTCAAAGAAATTGCAAAAAACAGTGGCTTCACGCAGTGATTTTGGGCTTAAGGTTTTAGGGTTGTAGGGTTTAGGGTTAGGGTTTCAGGGTGTAGGGTTTCAGGGCTCATGGTTTATGGTTTAAGTTTCTTGCGTCTGAACGTTTCAAAACAGAGGGCCCGCGCAGGGTTTTGAACATTTGACAGGAGTAACTTCTGGGAAGGTCTTGTGACACCGAGTTGCAGTAAATATACATGTTTGTAGCAATCAATTAATTATGCACATGTATGATCATGTATGTAAAAAATAATATATATATATATATTTGAGGCGTAGTCGAAACCTCTTGTTGGAGGCCAGTACCAAAATCAAAGGGTATTGGTTTTTTGCGGGGCCCTATCGCTTTACATACTTTTGTACTAAAAACACACATGAGTAATAATCACAACATTAAACACTATCGGCTAATTAAATGAAGCAAGGTCCAAATTCATGGTTTCAGGCAGTACATTTGTGAGCCCCCTATCGTTTCACACTGTTTCTGCATCCGTTACATCCGACACAAAGTCTCACTATATGTAATGTATTGACCTGGCTACTGCAATCACTGACATTGACTAACCTGTGGGTCGAAATCCGCATGAAATCCGTCATCTATTTTTGAATTGTCTTTGCTGTGACGAATGCCGTTTTTGCAATAATCAATATTTCATCGCTGCCGGCAGGTTTGCTTTTTAAAAAAAATAGCGCTGAAGACACTAGTATCTTTGCGGCTTCGGACCGCTGATTCCAATTGCGATGATGGCTGGGGTCCTTGTCACTGTTGTGATCCCTGCTGCTCTTAAGTCGGTTCACATTGCTTTCTATCAGGCAGTCGTTCTACTATTTGCTTTTGCTTCTCTGGCTGCTGGGACTCACGTCTCCCACGTCCGAATGGGCCTGTGAGTCTGCCGGGCATACTTTTTGAAGAATTGGCTATCGCTAGGGTATCGCTACGGGTATCGCTAAAATCGTTTGACCTGGGCGAGGATACAACTGGATACTCTCCCTCAGCAGCACAAGCGGCAGCAAAAGCACGAACAGCAGCTTCACAGGCAGCAGCGGCACAGCCAGCACTGCAGAAGCAGCACAAGCGGAAGCATCAGCAGCACAAGGAACAGCAGCAGCGACAGCGGCGGGAGGG
>VSDK01021480.1:102471-158109 GCA_009767595.1 Symbiodinium kawagutii
GCAGCAGCAGCAGCACAAACAGCAGCAGCAGCAGAAGCAGCAGCACAAGCAGAAGCAGCAGCACGAGCAGAAGCAGAGCAAGCAGAAGCAGCAGCACAAGCAGAAGCAGCAGCACAAGAAGAAGCAGAGCAAGCAGAAGCAGCAGCACAGGCAGAAGCAGAGCAAGCAGAAGCAGCAGCACAAGCAGAAGCAGCAGCACAAGCAGAAGCAGCAGCACAAGCAGAAGCAGCAGCACAAGTAGAAGCAGAGCAAGCAGAAGCAGCAGCACAGGCAGAAGCAGAGGAAGCAGAAGCAGCAGCACAAGCAGAAGCAGCAGCACAAGCAGAAGCAGCAGCACAAGCAGAAGCAGCACAAGCTGTTGCAGCGGCAAAAGAAGAAGGAGGAAGATACCATGTGCGTTGACAGCATAGATTACACCATGTGTTCCCTATGAACAGCTTGAACGGTCACGGTTTTGCTCAAGAATCATCGGATTGATTGCATCAAAGAAGAAGCGCCAATACCGAGCATAGTTCGGCAGGTGGTTCTCTACGTGTCAAAATACGATAGGTCCACTGCGCCATCCTATCTTTGCGCTTCTGAGCCTTGCACCAAATGATTGCAGGCAGCAGTCAATGAAGTTTGCACCTGTGTGTAAATCGACTCCAAAATCATGGATTACTGAAAGTATCGGTTTGTGGAGGGACCCTATCGCTTTACAGTGTTTTATCCACATATCCTTACAAAAGGAACCCCTCAATACTAAATTCAGCTTCGCTGGTTTTGACCGTAGCTCATATCTATTTGAACGTATATTATCTTCTTTACATTCATAAGTATGAGTTACACATAGGTATATGCAGCATGTAGATATTGCTGAAGCCCTCGCAAGACTTGATCCTGCAGCTAAATCTTCGACAGAAATCATTTAACAAGCTCAGCAAGAAACATATAGAATCCAGTAACGGTGCATAGAATTGGAAGACTTCCGCATTCAAGTAAGGATCCCGAATCTCTTGTTGTAAGAAAACCAGTTCAATGAAGATGTTATATGTTAAAAATGAAATTGTCTTCATTCTAAGTTACATGTGACAACAAGATTATCCACTCTTGCCGGAGAAGGAAAGTGAACGCATACTTGCAGCATGCAGCAACGCACATCTTTGACAGTATGTGTAAATGTACATCTGAATCTAAACATTCATCATTGAACATGTTTACGCATGTAAAACCTATTGGTTGATGGTCGCAGTGAACATTCAACCGCGTGGGTGGGTTTCTGCGGTTGGGTGGTTCAGCTGTAGCATTGGACAGCCATAGCTTAATAACCACCAAGCAATCAATAGTGATAGCGTGACTATATCAATAGCCATCAGCTCGTCATCATCAACCACCAATCAACTATCCTCGACCATCTGTTAGGACAATGAAAGTGGCTAATACATCTATTTACCAATCAACTATCCTGAGTCAATGGCTTAATTGGTATTTGTTTGAACAATTTGAAGCCAACCAATATCAACCATCAATCAACTATCATTGGCAATTGGTGGGGACAATTTATATTGAGTCCACTGGTTTTATACTGGTCGGCCCTGGTAAACGCAAATTCTCAACCATCATTGAACCTGTGGGTGTTTCTCCAAATAGGGGTACCGCCCCAAAAGTATCCAATAGTAGCAATCATTCATAGTACAGTAATCAACCCTCCCTCTTCATCATTTCATCAGTATATATTGAGTAAACAACGCTTAGTACTGGTTACCCTCTGGTAAACTAACCTGGAAGCTCAAAATCACCATATTTTGAAGGTAAACCAAGGTAAACCAGCAATAAATGGTAGCTTTTCCACGCAATTAGGTTCATTTTCCGGAGTTGATCATGCTTCAATGACTCAACCTCACCGCCATCCCTCTCGTGGTCCTGAAAGGACTCAGCTCCAGCTGTCGGTTCGCCCAAGCAGAAAATGGTGCTGCCAGAGCCCGACATCAGAACCGCCTCGTGGAAACGGTCAAAATGGGGGTTGACCAGCCAGTTGGTGGCGTGGAAACAAGCATCCCCTGGTGGGTTGATGGTTCAATATAGTAATTGATGATTACTGATAGTTATTGATAGGTGTTCAACATGGATGGTAGGTGATGATTCAGCATTGGATCAATTATTAGCCACGTTGAACAAGGTGGTTCAAGCAGGTTGGTGGTTCAAGGTGGTCCATTTTGGGGAAAATGAAACATGTCAATCTTGGGCCACCGACTAGTCGTTCACTCATTATTATCATGATTGTAATGTCCTCTATTATCAACCATGAAAAACCATCAACTAGAGCATCTTTAGCTCATCAATCTCAGCATGAAACCGTAGACATGCTCATGAAAAACCCACTACTATTTCAACCACCAAACCTTGCACAATCACAACAAAACACTCACCAGCAACCGTTGATTGACCATTCCTATCCACAATCTCATCAACATCATCCCCGAAACACCAGCCATGGCCACTCATCCTACCACCCCATGGCCTCAAAACCGCAGCCATTGAGGTAGTCCTTCAAGTCACTCAGCTCTGGGGAGACCTGGCAACCAGGGCTGCTTGAGATTTATGGTGAAGCATGCTTCATGAAGCTGAAAGAAGCTGCTTCAGAGAGGTCAACAATGATGACATGCTTCATGAAACGAATCAGAAGCTTCATCGTGATCAAGTTGATTGGTAAAGATTGCCCACCTCACGATGGTTTCCAAACAAACAAACAGACCAGTAGACAGTATAAGACCACATGCTTGGTAGGGTTGAACATATTCTCATGGCTGAGGAATGATTGCCCTTAGTTCACAGTGACCATTGACAAGGTTTTCACAACTTCTAAAAACATCTTGTAGCAGTTGGGTATAGTCAAGCCGCGGTCCCCACCAAATCCATCGAACATTCTGTTTTTCAACAGCGATGGACATCCACCTTGGGACACGCATGGACATCCACATAGATATGCCCAAGTGTCCGGGCCCCATGATCAATGTTGGGAACCAGATGAGTGCGAGGCGTAACAAAGTTTCTCCAACGGTACCAGTTGCGGGGAGAAATGAAGAGTTCTCTGCCCAAAAATAAACAGTTTGGAGTAACTGGAGGTATCCATCGTTTATCAGGCCAGTACATAAAGGTGCACCTTCGGACCAAGGCAAACTTCGGACAACAAGCAGCAACAAGGAGCAACTGGCAACTGCTCCTATCGGGTTCTCAACCATTATAGACCTGCATTGAGCAACCAGTTGGCCGTCAAGCATCAGGCCAATGATATAACCTATAGTTTTTGTCAGTGGTTGATGTATCCCTGCATGTATCCCGATTCTTGTTGATTGTATCGTTGGCAAACTCCCAAAATCGTCGATAACACTACATCTCAGTTGTCAACAAAGCCATTTGATTGGACATGATTAGCCATTGTTCATCATTCTTACAGCTCGTGACTGTTGTTTCACACATGGTCTGTCACCAGTATCAACACCACCTGCTGCTCATGACCCCCAGCGCTGACCGTGAAGGCTGGCGGCTCCAAATCGTTGACCCAGAAGCTGTGTGAGGTTCCCTGCGGATGAGCCGTGCGTGCGACTGCGGGACACCTTTCCACCGGGCTATCGCTGAGGTGGATGAGTCAACGCACTGATGACCTTCCAGTTGCCGGCCAATGGTAACCAGCCCCAGTTACAACGAGCTGGTAGAAAGCAGCTGGTTGCCTACTATAAATAATGGCAACTGGAAGCATAATGTGGATGATATCAATTCGTATTTTCGAAACCATGTGTGATGGAAAATCGAGCAGTGTATATAGATGCCTGGCATCATGAGTTGGAGTGACCTTGCTGGACAGGGCACGTCCCTGCGCTAGGTGACAAACAACTTGGCGAGAGGCTGAACACTCGCCTTGGACGGAGTGCTCACCATCCACTAGCTAACTCGTGGGTAAGGAACCCATGGCAGGTGTTTCAGTTGTTCCAGAGGGCACCCCTTCGGTTCGACATTGAAACCCTTGTTGCAAGTGCTTGACGCCTCGGGACATGACAAAGAGTTGGGTTCGCTTCCCCGTCGCTTGCAGCTGGCCTTGTCTTTGAAGGTCTGCAACAGCTCCTGGAGCATCGAGTCTGCCACTTTTGGCGCCGTTTTCGTAGCATTGTAATCACGGTAAGCTAGCATGCAACCCAACAAGGCAGCCTCACAGTTGATGGAGTATCTTAAAACTACAAGAATGAAGAAATATGAAAGCAGTTCTGGGAACCATGTTGAATTCACTAACCAGATGTCCACCTACTATACCCAGATCTATCAATAAAAACACGTGCAATAGATGCTTGGAAATGTGAATCATTTCCATGAACACATACCAATCATTTCCACTAAAGAACACCAAACAATAACATGTGCTGCCCAACTAAAGTCGTGCTTCCATCTGCAGCTCCTCTGGATCAACTGTGCTCAGTTTCGAATAGTCCATCGCCTGAAAGCACGGCTGACCACGATTGAAAGCACCGGCAGAATCTTCAAATCAACGCATCAAAACTCTTGTTATATCATATTTTTCAAAAATTGCAATTACATGTCATCAGCAATCTTCTGTGACGATTTGGGCCAAAGAATCATGACTACCTGGTACCCCAAGCAACCAAGAATTCCTGGGGGTTTCCCCTCTGGCAATGATGGTTCCCCAGTCACATGAAAATGGTTGCTTGGGGAAGCACACTAGTTCCATTGGCTTAGTTCCAGCTAATAATGAATATTCCATGGCATCAACCGCAAAGGGTTTGCTTGGTTGGCCTTTGGAAGCTATCACTTGTGGTGCTAAGGTTCAGCCATCACAACCACAAACAAGCTAGCATTGTTGCTTGTCCTCCAGCTTTGACAACATGTTCAACCCCACTTAATCACATAAATTCCCATAATCTTAGCCATTATTAACCACTACGCCTATGACTACGTAGCCATTAGGCCATTAATAACCATAATAACAATGACTATCAACCATCATTCACCACAATAAACCCATACGAATCTGTTCATCCGTAGAACCACCACGTGAACGCATCAGCGCTGGCCGCCTTGAAGACCTTCCCGGTGGAAAGGCCATAGTTGGGCTTCACCTTGGTCCGGACCAGCGTTCAGTTCACTGGTCTGCCATGGGGGCCTGGCGCAACTGCACGACGTGGATAGGTGGAGAATCATCATTTCTTACAAGGAAACCCTGGGAAAACCAGCTTCAAAATGCTGGATTTACCATTATAGGGTGGTTTCTCAGAATGGGGGCACCCCCAGTTTTCGTCCCTTTATTAAGCAATTGTAGTAGTGATAGACCAACAAATTTGGGGGGTTCCCAGTTCTAAGGAATCCCAATATCTTTTAGCGAAACCCTTGGACAACAACCTTTGTCAATAAATGGTGTGCCCCTACAATTGGTTGTTTCCCCATTGATCATGTTTGGCGGTTGGGGGGTACTACCCGTAATGGACAGCCCCATATCTATTTCCACAACAGGCGAATCAGATTCTAGGTACCCCCAGATTCTACCAGTGTGCATGGTTGTGGCAAGATTCTCTGCACCCCCGACAATGCACAGTTCTGTGAGTCAAAACCCTGTACCCCTGGTTCCCCTATCATCAATCATTGTTTTCCTTGTTATTGTTGGTCATTATCCCTAATTGTTGGTTGCTTAACTGCGTGACCCATAGCCAAATGATTGGCACAAACACTTTCCTCTTTGACGTTGCTGGTCAGTGGCCAAAACCAGATCTCACTATCACATGTTTCAAGTGAGCAATATAAAGAATCTTTGTAAAGACACCCCAACAATAACATAACAATGATAGGGTTGGAAATGTGTGCGTATATATATACATCTATAGCAAAGGATTAATAGCATTTGATTGCTCAAGACACCCCAACCATAGTGCTTACTGATAACATTAATCAAGCAACCTACCCTATAGCTAGTTTTTTGGCTTCCCGGCGATGCGTTCATTGGTAAACTGGACCCCTCAACTACTGAGTTTAGTTCCTCACCGTGGATCTGTGGGACATATGAGCCATGGTAAACATTTGATACGCTGCTAATATCTAAATCCAAGGATGCTTAACAACCAAAAGTCGTAAGGTGTAGTGTATACTGAGCAAATAATTATCCGATCAACAGTCATAATTACATAGCCTTTCCTGGCCAATGTTTATTGCTCCGGACTCCCAACCATTCGAACCATTGGTAAGCCAACCATAGCTCAAATCGCACGTTGTTGGCGGCCTTAAGACTTGCCACCAACTCGGCAGCGGGTTTACTTCTTTCTTGGTGACACACGATCCTTCCTAAGCCGTTTACACCCTACTTGATTGATAGAAACAACACATCATGCCAAGAAACAACACATCATGCCAACCATGCCTTGGAATTATTTGCAGCTGAAAATGCTGCACCATTATTGCAGATGCTCTGCAGCAAGTTGGAATTCTGTTATTTTAAATCAATCAGGGTAAATAGGGCTAATCTAAATTTAGTAAGGGCTGAACAATCAGATTTTAAGAAACAATTGTTGCTATTGCACACGCTGTAGCTTTACTGTTGTGCGTCCCACGTTAGCTGTTATTTTACCAATATCGTATTGTTTGTCGTTGGGTCCCTTCCCATATCAATGAGGTAAGTAATTTGACCCCCCGAGAACCACAGGCAATGATGACTGAGAGTTGCACTAAGAACACACTGAGGCCTTCCTTAATGGGCAAACCGTCAATGGGCCTGGCTCAAAACGACTCCACAATCGCAAAAGTTGGGATGTGCAAGTGGTGGTTGATGCCCCAGTAGGTTAGGACTACTTCAATCGGTGCGTTGCCAACAGCACCTGCTCTTTCATCAAGAACGTCTGGAAATACGCCATGGAACACTGTCTCTGAAGCATTTTTGTAACTGCGCTGCCGCAGGGGTACACCACGTTCCACACCCACCAAATGGTGGCTACCATACACCGGTTGGACAAACATGTCCAGTTGGTTGAGAATAAGAGATCATATCCACTATCCATATTACACATCCGTACAATTATTAGCCATCATTTACCTTATATCAAGCAACTACAAATCACCGCATGCAACCGTTATCTACGGATATGCAGGTGGTTTCACAAGGATGATGATGTTCATATTTTGGACAACCAAGAATTTCAATCTACGGTCAATGATGATTGTTGCGGATTTCTCCATGGTAGGTTTCCTATCACAAGCTGAAGAGAAATGAACCACAAAACAGATTTGTTAGCTCATGGTACTGAAAGCCAACACCATCTCGCACCTTGACATAAGCAGCCTCTATGAAGGATTGATGATGATTACACAAGCCTGCATAAGGTCTTTTGCCAACCAAAAACGGGAAAAAATAAGCTTGCTGTGCAACCCAATCCCCTTCCATACTACTGTAGCTGCTTTTTGTTGATCTTGCAACATAAATAACTCTGAAGAGGGCGGAGAAGCTTGCCATCATCAATTGGCTCAAGCTTCCTGATGCGAGGCCGAACCTTTAAGGCTTGCTGCTACCCAGAAAAGGCGAGGGATTTTCCACCAAACTTTGCCAGGGATGCGTCACGATTTCGCCTCTACCGGTGCAGTATGCTGTTCCTGCGCTGCGCCCACACGACACAGTGAGACTTGGCAGAGGTGAGTGCTTGGATTATAACCGGACCGAACCCATATTTGGGATGAAGAAACAATCAAAATGAATGCAGAATTAATTGTTTATACCAATGTGTGTGATATACATACATTACATGTTTCAGTCGCATACAGTGACATGCAGAGGCAACAATATTTTGCACTACACGACTAGAGCAATTGATGGCATATCACTCATTACCGCTGGTCACTTTGGGACATCAGCAGCTCCCGACACGAAAAGCGAGTCAGTGACATGTGGTGATGTACTTGAAATGCAAAATTCATCGCTACAAGCATCAGTGGACTAGACCACTAAAATAACTCTGATTTTCAAATCCGTCGCTATTGCAGGGTCAGATCCCTTTCAACCTGATGGCCTAACGAAATTAGTGATGGCCACTGCATATATGATACGTCCATGTAAGCCAGCCAGTTGCACTGCTTGTTGCTGACCACACTTCATTTCACTCATCACTTTGTCCCCCGCCGCGAACCTTCGGACAAGAAGAAAGTGGCATCCTCAGAAGGCTTTGACAAATGGCGGTTGCAACAATCGACAATCCCAAAACATGTAGCAGTGTAGCACTGAGCATGCGAGGCAGTCCAGAAAGCCATGCATTACTGGAGTTATCCCCTGACCAGCAACAGTCAATCTGATGGTCTAAGTCACTCAAGGTACAAGTATCCACCATCATTAGGAAATCTGCTAATCTGCTAATCTTGCCAGGGGCTATGAAAATCATCGTACAACAACCATCCTGAAACACATATGAAAACAACTATGAACACATCTATGCCTTCGAATCTTCCACTAGTCATGTGTATCCAATTCATATCTGAAGATATTGGATAGTTCATCAAGTAATCATATTAGATATATCCAACTCATGGCGCTATAGTGATCCATCAAATGGCCTCATAACTGGCTAAGCGCTCACCACGCATGACCCTGTCGACACGGCATGCCTTGTGGGGCGGCGATCAGCGATCAGCCAAGCCGCAGAGCCAATCACTGGGTCGTCGCCCCAGCTGATCAAGTCCTGGGGAATCGACGAGCGTTGGGGGGAACACGGCTGTAACCATCGGTAAGGATTAACGATCGTCATACACCATCATTAGTGGTGTATGATGGTTAAATGATGGTTAAGTAGTGGTTAAATTGTGGTTAATGCATGATGATTCATAATGATGGTCAATGATGGATGTTCAATGATGGTGTGCCCTGAACTAATTCATTAATTATGATTACCAGCATGAGCCATGATCAAAATTGATAAATGGTTAACTAATGATGGTTAGTCATTGACGGTTGATTAAGCATTAAACAGCGACTGATGAAGCATGATTGACCATGATTTACCATCACAAGGTACTGATGAACCTTCATAAACCAAGAATACCCGCCCATCACCATCATGAACCATCATAAACCCATTATCAATCCATCAGGAATCCTACCATTTCATAAATTCCTACTGGTTTCGCTTGTCCCTATGCCCAGCCACTGCTGCGCCATTTCTGCCCCAAAGGGATGATCAACGGCTGAGTGCTGACGGGGGCAAACATGGAGACCCCCAAGGCCACCCCGAAGGCCAGCAGGGAATCGACCACCGGCTAGCACCCCCGGCCTTCAACACCAACCAGTGGCATGGTGTTCATAAAAAACATACCCAGGCTGGCCCCTTTTGGACATGGTTGGAACACCCTGAAGCACTCACCAGGTTGGTTCATAGTGATCAGCTGTAATCCCATTGATGGTGATTTACCCCAATTTTACCACCAAAATTTCCGCCAAATTGACAGCTAAAGAATGCTCAAGATGGCTAATAGCCAGTTAATGGCCACCAACGAAATGCTTCTGAGGCCATGCAACTGACGGCAAAAACCGTGTCGTTTCTGCAGCGGTCCTCTGGAGTGGCCGGGCTCCCGCAAAGGACGTTGGCACCTTAGAAACCCAGGGCCTAACTGGTCATCAGTCACTGCTTGTAACCAGGCAGGATCAACAATTAGAGACCAATTACCGTTAATCAAGTACAATGTCTGAGAATTGTTCCAATACCAGTAGGCAAACCATGATTGATCCTATTGTAACAAGTAGAGACCTAACCAGGCAGCAAGTGATTTGTCAACCCTACTTGGTACAATGTATGATAACGATCAATCATGGTTTGACATTGCTGCTGGTTAATCATGGTTGATGATGGTTGGCAATTATTTGTGCAGTCATGGTTTGGTTGACGGTAACTATCCAGCACTAGTGTCAGTGACTCCCAACATCAAAGCTTGGCTCTGCTGAGGACTGCACCATAGAATGCCGTGGCGGCGTTGCTACTTCCACCGCCCATTCCTGCCTGGAATCGGCAAGTGGTGGGTGTACTGCGGTCGCCGTGGTAACTCCATCAAGTGAAGCTATCTTCTTGCAATATGGCTATACCATGCCGTGAAAGCACCGCAGCAATGACAAACTGTGGATTGGATTCTACTGAAAGCTTTGTCCGGACAGACTTCTCGAAATGTGTAGGACACTTTCCCTGTTGGCATGTGCGAAGCATACCCACCTTCATTGCTCCTGGGAGGGATGATTCCCCACCACAGGAGGGTGGTTCACCAGGCAATAGGAAAGTATTGGGAAGGGTGTTTTCCAAAAACGGAAAATTGCGGGTTTGCACTTTCACACATGACCATGTAGATCCCAAGAATGGTTGCAAACACAACTCTGTGGCCACTGGAACTTTATATCATGTGCATTTTGCCTCCGAAATTCCGCCCTCTGTGGAGTGGGATGATCATGGATCATGTGGAACACCCCATCTTTCCGGCCATCCCAACGACCCTCTGCAGTGCCCGTCATGATTCATCAGCCAGCAATAACCATCACTTTCTCGTAATTAGTCATTGTTGACCATGATTAATTCATAAAGATTACCTAATCATTCCCAGTAATCTTTACTAGTATGTTCTTGTAGTTGACCCTGGGTCAACTAGTATGAATGACTGCCACTAATTGTCGCCAGGTCACGAGAAACCTTTTTCAAAGGACTAATCGACTACAAACACAAGAAGAACAACAAGAACAGCGACAACAAGTACAACAAGAACAGCTATAATCACAATAATTACTATAATTTTCCAACTATAATTGATACAATAACCGGAACAACAAGAACAATCGCAGCTGTTGTTCCGGTTCTTGTAATAATTATAGTTGGTTAATTATATTCACAACCAACGGAACAACAAGAACAACGAAGAAGTATCATAACAACCACAGGGACATCACTGGCTGGTGGTTGAGCAACAAAAAGTGACTCATCAAGTCTACCAGTCAAGTGGCGAAAAATATAAGCTAGAAACCAACAACATCAGCTACACTGGTCGGTGGTTCAGCAAAGATCCTGAACAAAAGCAGTTTAACTATGTTAAACTGGCTATTCATGTCATTCATCCTGGTCCAGATTTGAATGAACCAGCAGCTATGCCTGGTTATTGTTGTTAATAATAACAATAAGCAACATCTTCATTTTAAGTTACAACAAAAACAACATCTTCCAAAACAGCCACTCAAATGATCATCTGGGCTTCCAGGGCCGCCCGTTGCGGTACGGTCACCCGGCCTGCGCAGGGATCTGCTTCCTGAGAGCCAGCAGTGGTTGATGGTCAAGCACTCAGTTGAGCAAATAAGAGAAACGATGGTATAGCTTATTCAAAATTAAGCTTGGTATAGCTTATCATTACTCAGTTAAGCTATTCATATTAACATTGATCTGTATAGGAACTATTAGAGAAACGTTGGTATAGCTTAACTAAAACAGTTGGTATAGTGTGTAACTATATAGCTTAAGAATTATGCACTACTGTAATTCTAGTAACTCTATACCAGTATATGAAGTATTCACTGTAATGAATAGTAATCTATAGTAACTACTAGTTATGGTAAGTACTAGTTATGGTAACTACTGGTTATCACAAGTACTAGCATTTTTTTGGATGGTTCATAATGACCCACAACCGCCACAACCTTTGTAATTTCTCAAAATGGGTGACCCCCAAAGAATGGCTGGTTTATTGCTATAAGTGGTTCATAACCAATGAATTAGGGATTTGGACGAACCGCCATATTGATTTCATAAGGACCAATAAGCAAATGCAACCCATGCAGCCACTGATCTATTGTCAACCATATCTGATGGCTCATAGCTAATAATCATATTTGATATGGCTATGGCAGTGCTAAGCAAAAACAAAAATGGGTGGCAGTTGGCATCCCAACAGCTTGACTATCAACCAAGCATCAGCCAACAACAATAGGTGAAACATGGGGAACTATAACTAATGGTGAACCATGGTTGAACCAACAAGAATACGGATTGTACCCACTATATGGATATGGGTCAAACCAGTATACATAACCAAATAAGGGTAGGTGATTGTTCAAAAGAGTTGCAAGGTTTTGACCCACAGCCGTACGGATATGGCTGGCTGGACTGGACTGGGATTGGTTGGCTGACCATCGTATGGATATGGTTCCAAATCATTGAATTGATCTAATTTGATCTCTTCAAGGCCTCAAGGTGAGTTGCTGCCAAAATAAAAACCAGGAATCCTCAACCAGGATTAATGACAGCTTGTCAGCCTGATACCGAATTAACTGGTTTCCCACTTTGGACCGATTGGGATTGTCAGTTTGCCACATATCAGGATGCTTCACGATCGCCAGGAAACAGTCCATCACTGTGAGGGTACTACAGCACATTGGGGATTAGGCCATTGGACAGGGCCATCTACTTGTTGTGCCATTGTCATCATCATAAGCAGCCGTGCAGCATCAGCTTCATCACCATCAACATCCCATCACTGCACAGTCGCTACTGTTGCTGCTACTTCTGGTGCTGTACTACCAGCGGATCATCTCGTCTTAAGCAGTGTCCAAGCCACCCTTCTGGTCTTGCTCAAACTTTGTGTCCAAAGTTGACAACTCTGACAAATTTTCATCAAGCCACATCTGTGTAGGAATACCGTACATGCATATGTATGAATATATGGACATGTGTACATACATACAAACGACGTGTAACGTACATATATGAACATGATATATATGTCAATGTGTTTCCTCTTCCTCAAGTTGCTGGCTTGGAATTGGAAAACAGCCCGTTGCTGGCCCAAGCTGCTCCAACTTGACGCTGAAGAAGCGCTCGATACCGCTTTTCTCTCTGAAAAGCCTGGAGACACGGAGTGCAATGCAGCAATCTGAGCAGTTAGGGTTATCCAGAATTGGTGATACCCCTTATCATCCCCAAATCAAATGGTCATCATTAGTAAGGTTGTCACCCAACTATGGGGGTACATAGATCAAAATTCTGGTTGATCAAAGAGCGTATACTTCTTCTCACTGGTTCCTTTGTGTACACACCCTGCCGTGGAAATACAACGGTCAAGTAACCAGTAGAATCCATCCAAAATAAATGGCGCATTTGCTCCAGCACTCGCTTTGTGCCTTGTCTTCAATTGAATGGGCAGAGATTCCACTAATATAACCAGAGCTAATCAAACAGCTAATAGTAGATGGACGATGGCGAGCGTGACAAATGGCCTAGTTGTGGCCCTTGTGAGCTCAGTTTCTCACTTGTTCATATAGATCGGCTGCAGATTGGCTTCATGGGATGACTACTGGAATGATCATCCAGCTATATCCAACTTGAAACAAAGCTGTACCCGGCTGGTTGAAGAGGAACCAGCCTAGCTTACCCAGGAAAACAACCAGGGTGGTCCAAGTCTCGAGTTGGATCCAACTTGTTACCAGCTGGCAGAACCAGCTGACGAGCTGGCTGGATCTTAGATCCATCAGCTCGCAGCTGACTCCAAGCGCTGCCCAAACCCCCGGCCTAGCTGCTTAACTTGCGTTGCCCAGCAAGAAACATGTGGAGGTCCTCAATTTCTTGGGGATCGGCATAGGAAATCTTCGGTTGATTCACTCCCAGCAACGGATCAGCATGGGAAGTCATTCTGTTGATTCAGTCATAGGAACCAGCACAGTTGCAGATCCAACGTTCCAGCCTAGATAAACCCACAAATCAGCCACCACAATAGCCATTATCAACCACTAAATGACTATTGTCACCATCTTATCACTAGAATCGCCATTATAAACCACCAAAATCGCCATTCTCAGCCCATCCTTCGGGGTTGGTTCCCATTTTTCGTTCAAGCTTTGGCGCTGGGTCTCCAGACTTCAAAGCTCGGATCACTAAGTTGGACTCATCCACCGGCCTGGCCGCAGAATCTGGAGAAGGGACTCACCAAGGATTTGGAAATGCTTGGGATATGGTGGTTTCTCGATACTTCCACTACTAGTTGATTGGGTCCCCTAAGATTGGCTTGTTACTATCGATGATTTGGAAATGGTTGGCTTATTACTATCAACTCAAAATAGGGGACCCAAATAATCATCCAGTTTATCAATCACTGATAGTAATAAGGCATAGCACTTTTTGTGGGGTTCCCTATTTTGAGAAACCATCCATGGTTGTGGGGTCAATATTAAGCGTCCAAAATAGCTGCTTAATGGTTGATAATGGGGCATACCAACAATGATAGTAAGGATATACCAACTATACAATATAGCTGAAGATTGTATTGTTATTACTTGATTGGACTCATTAATGGATGCTTGACGAACGGAAATTATGGTTTGCATGCAATGATCGATCGTCGCTCTAATGGTTTTTGATGCGGTTCATGAAACAAACATTGTACTTGTCATCATCCTGGGCTGTTATAACGCTAATGCCCTAGCTTATTCATAGTGGTGAGGGCCAAAGCCAAAGTGGGCTCCTCTTTCATAATTTGAAACCCCATCAGTTCCAAAGAAAGTACCGTTTTGACTAAGATTGATGCTTGCTACAAGTGAGGAACAATCACCCGCCAATATTCTGCTCTAGCAATGCAACAAAAACAGTTTGCAATAGGTAAATGATTGACAAACGCTGAACTGTCCATTGCGAACCGGAGCCTCCACAACACCCCACCCCACTCAAACCCGGCATGGTGGGAAATACCAAATAGTTACGACATATCAGTTGTACATTTGCTTGAGGCTGGAAGTATCAAGAGCCCTGGTTTCAACATCATATTGGGCCATTGATAACAGACTTATCATAATACATACTAATAATTCATGATTACCCATTGCAATCTGATCTATTGTGATGTTACAATCTGTTTGATTGCTTCACGAGAAATTGCTAGTGAGATGACCCGTACTTGATGAGTCCCAATTTGAGCGCAGCCAGTGGTGGGTTTGCTTTACACCCTCCCAACAAAGCGGTTTTTGAGAGCGCCAATTGAGGGGTGTTGAGCCCCTGCCAGACCTTCGGCTTAGAAGTACAAGCAGTAATCTTTACGAAGCGATTAAGCATCGCGAACCGTGGCTATCAATCATCAGTTTTGATGAATAACTATGGCTATGAATTCGTTGAAGCCATGGTATCCTTGACCACAACAAACCATCAACAGTTGTTCAGGACAATTGACATTTGTGGTTGGGTACGAACAGTCATTCACCATCAACTGTGACCAAACATCATCAAATTCACCATCCTTCACAACTCTTTTTTGTTTATTGGCTGTTCCAGGAAGAGAACCATTGTTACCCTGTGGCAAATCTACCGGGAAGCTCAAAACAAGATCGTCTTTTAACAACTAAAGCAATAAAAAACATATATTCCTTTTGAAAACCATCCTGGTCAGCAATTAGATGACCTGTTGGAAAATATTTATTTCTTTAGAACACTTAGATGTTCCCCCGATTAAACACGATCACCATCATTAAGCCACTATCAAGCCTTATTATCCCTAGCATTCACCATCATTAACCGCGATTCCTCCTGCCCCCTTAGATCCACCCGCAGGCTCCACTGACCCCTGGGCACTCCGGGCACGCCAGGCAGGTTGCACTCCAACTCGTCCTTCTCGGCCTCCTCGGGCAAGACCTGGAGCGAAGCCATGGCTGGTGGCAGGTCAGGGTGACCTGCAGGCTGCAGGGGTTGATGAAGACGTGGTGCTTCATAGGTTTTCCGTTGAAGAATGTAGTTGAAGATGTGATGTTTCATCTTGACTTTGATTCTGGTGGATGACTGAATGTAGAGGAGAAACTATGATATGAGCTAGTACCACCAGGGAATGCCCAACACGAGGGGTGTCCAATCGCCACTCTATAATAAATAATCAATTGTTGTTCTCAACCACTGCTAATGATTCTTTCATTCTCATTATCAACCATTGTTATCAATCACTCTTATCAACCATTGTTGTCAACCATCATTCAGTCATCATTATCGGCCATGATTATGAAGCGTCATCAACCATCATATTTTCCAGTCCCCATACTTCACCATGAACCATTGATGATCAACCTAACCATTGGCAAATGCTTGATAATGGCTTGATCAGCCCACTAATGGTTGATGAACTGCTCATCAATCTTATCAACCTAATAATCATACATAATCCTACCCTTTCAGGGTTGATCAAATTCCACCCGGGGTTGATGAACCAATGAATGGTCATCAGTCATCAACTCATCAGCTGCTTAGCCCACCATGTTGGCCCTCAAGACCTGCGTCATTTGTGAGGGCTGAAAGGCTTGCGCTTGAGGCCTCCAGCTCGAGGCTGTCGCCAAAGGCCACGGTGTGGAAAAGCGATGCCTGAGCTGAAGCCATTCAGCCACCGGGGGCACGGAGCAGGGGGCAAGGAGAAGGGATTCTTGTCGCCAGTAGCCTGTATTTGATGAGTAAGTTGTGAACACATACATTACCTCTATAGTAAAGAACCAGCTTCAACTCAAGGCAATGAACAGAAATCATTTATTTCTTGTTTGTATTTAGCTGATTGTCTGTGAGAAGTACCAATGAAAAGAGATCCGGTTTTGAACCGCACTTCAACCACAATCATCCCAGGTGATTTTGCCAAACAATGAATCCATGGCTCTCGAGCAGTGTGGCAGGGCACCAGCTGATCAAACCACTTCCCTCACCATCCCTGGATTGTGTGGCGAGCGCCCCTGGCTCCCAGTCGACCCGTGGTAACAAATGCCCAGCAAGCAGGTAGCAACCAGGTAGCACTAATATGGCAACTATGACACCAGAACAATCAACAGCTGAACCAATCAGCACGCCGTAGGACCCAACAATTCACCAGCAACGTGCTGTGAAGTTTGGGAACCAGAGATTTGCAGACGTGTCCATCACTTGTCCGTTGAGGGCAGAGCTATCCGAAAAGGACCGGAGTGGCATACACGGCATACCGCATACCCCCAAAAAGACGTACTCTCATGGACAAGACATTCATATTCCAGTGAATCATGTGGCTGTACTACCATCATTAAGCATCATTCACTATCATTGAGCAACACTAATCACTATTAATCATCACCAAACAACTTCAACCATGATTAACCAACATCAAACAACATGAGCAGTTATTAACCACTGCCATTGCCCATTCACAACCATTAACGATAACCATGCATGGTTAACCATCATAGACCCATTATATACCCAGCCATTTACCATTGATCATGAATCATCAGCAATCATAATGATCATCTGCTTGGTAATCACCTGTTGAGGCTTCACTTCCAGCTACTCTTACATGACTTCGCCGGCCCCACAGTATCCAGCACAGTGGGAGGCTCAACCTGTTGATGTCATTGAAACCGCCTGGTGCCAAGCTGCTAAGTCATGATAGCCGTCCTCCCGCTTCCCTGGAGAACCAGCGTCAGAATGCTGTGGCCGCTGGGATGGCGAGGCACCCTGCAACGACTGATCCAAGTGTTGCCAAATTGATATACTATAACCACATGTTCTATCCGGAACGAACTGAGATGAAGTGTCAAATGCTCAATAACAATTACACAGTTATCACTCAGAATTCTTTGTAGCTGGCAGCCTTTGCTGGAAATCACTACGTCTGCAGGAAATAAATGGATACACCCTCGCCTAGTCACGGGCAAACCTGGGGCTGCCAGTTCCAATCATGGCTACTTTCGCACAGGTCAAAAAAATGCGGCATTGCCGTTCCATCTGTTACTGGATTTGATCCACCTTGATCAACCAGCAATTCTGTGACACCCTCAAATTCTGGCGGCTATGAACACTGGGATCTTGCTTCACGAGTCATGGGATCAAAAGTTACTATTTTGTGATGGCAATTTACACGATAAGCTTGTCCTCTAATCGAAAACCAAATTAATTTGCAGTTACATATCTAAAGCAAAGTGTGACACAAACATGCATCAAAACTTGGCAAAATATATGCGTGGAGTGCGTGGAGGTGTCCTGGCGCCAGATTCCTACCCATAAGATAGCTGGTTTGCGCCATCGTTGGCTTCCATGGATGTTGTTGTAAACCCCCACAGAGAAGAACCCGCTGGTGGAAGATGCGAACCTTGTAAGCTGCAAGCTACATCTTGGAGGGTCCTTGAAATTGGTACCCCGAAATTTGCTATGATCAAACATATTGGCTGAAGTTTTGATTCTGGGTATTACCTGTTTCAAAGCCCTGAGATCTTGTAATATGGATGGTCCACCCAAACTTCCCTTACTACCCATGGTCACCGAATTGCCGGGTATGGTTAGCTGGCAAGATCTGCTTCTATTGTGTACCCCCTGGCATCCGAGACCGGTGATGATTCTTCAATGGAAAACCACGCTGTTTATGTACAACATTGTACAACCAACCATATGGGCTACCAATGTCAATCAAAAGAAACAAACAAATCAAATCAAAACTATACAGTTTCACCCATGGCGAAACATCATCTGACCACGCCACACTGCCTCACTGGTTAACGGCAGGATTCATCACCATTAACCACCATTAACCACCATTAACCACCATTAACCACCATTAACCACCATTAACCACCATTAACCACCATGAGCCACCATGAACCACACATCCAAGTTGCTAATGATGCGCAGGAACAAGTTCACTTTGGCCGGCGAGAAGAGCTGAAGGCTTTCCTGAGATCGATGACGATGAACTGACGCCGTGGAACATTTTTGCACTGCCGTCCGTGTACTGTTGCTGGGATGCAACCCAAGTATGATCTAACACTACCACTTACAAAGTAAGATTATACTTGGATGTGGTAGTTGTAAAACAGCAGCAACAAGAACAACAGCAGCAGCAACAACAACAAGAAGAACATGTGTTTCAAAAACAGGCAACGGCCAACGGGCTGCCTCCAAGTGTCACCCTCCATGGCAGCACATCGCTGAACACGTTGCCGTTGCAGCGACGGCCTCAATCTCCGCCGACTGACCATGCCTTGGCAACAAAGGGCTGGGGAACATCCTGACCGTTCTTGATCATATGGTATATATATATGTATATATATATGTATATATATATATGTATATATATATATATATGTATATGATCATTCAATTGTCAAATACACTACATTCTCAACACTATAAACAGTATGTAAGATTTGGGTGGTACCATCATTTATGACCAACCCCATTTTCTACGGAAAAAAATCAGCATTCCACAGAAATCCAGTGCTGCCCAAGAATCTTCTGGCACATGGCAGCAGCGCCAACGCTGCACAGGGCGCCAGCGAGCTCCAGGACGCACAGCCCGCGCCAGTGCCAGAGCCTCTCAGCTGCTGTCTGACCTCGAGCCAGCCGTTCAGTTCTTCGAGGTTCGTTCATGGTCGAGTTGCCGTCATTGATGGTGGTTTCATGTAGTGGTTGTTTAATGGTTCATAATGAACACCAACCATTGGGAATAATAGGGTTGTTAATGGTTTCATAGTGGTTTCTAATAATAGGGGATGATAACCAACAACAACAATTCGACGGGAAGTGTTGGTAACTGCTGCAAAATTGAAGGACAATCACACTGTTTGGTTTGAATATCATCACATTAACTAATTGGTTTGGAAATCAATGGTAGGTACAGACCATCCAGCCGGTCATGACTTTGTGGGTATCTTGGGGGGGCCCTGTGTTCTGCGAGTTATCTGTGGCAATAGTAGTGGATCTTCCTGGCTATAAAAAATAAGTAGTGATTATATAGTAGGAGCTATCACACCTGTGGTTACCAGGTGCCAATAAGTCAATTGGTTCAAAAATCATCCTGGCC
Organism: Symbiodinium kawagutii; assembly: GCA_009767595.1. NCBI lineage: Eukaryota > Dinophyceae > Suessiales > Symbiodiniaceae > Symbiodinium > Symbiodinium kawagutii. The sequence continues at coordinate 122,281 of VSDK01021480.1, forward strand.
ATGCCAATAAATAGTTCATCCCAATGCTGTTGCACTGTTGAGCTCACGGGGTTGTACGGTTGGTACCAAGGAAAAGCCACTGTCAATAAACATTGAGGGATTAACGACTTCGGTTGAAACAAGCGTGGTCGCTTTTCTATTTCAAATTTGAACTCGCAGGCACTCTCCAATGGCAAGAAAACTCTGCTTTAACAAGCCGACCAAACATGAAGATCTCAAACGGCACGCTGGATGCGTGTTGACAAGATGAACCTAAGCTGAATTCACTGAAAGCAACCTCTACATCCTCATGGCGACAATATATGCCTACGCAGGAATTATCCACAAATGCAGTCTTCTCCTAGAAGCAATGCTACCGGTCAAGGCCTCCGTAAACTGCCCATAGCTTGCATTCTTCGGTTCGGCTCACAGGGCTAGGTTGGGACCCCGAACTTCCCAGTGAGGCGGTTGACGCTGAGATCATTGAAATCCCCAGCTATAAGAAATTGGTTGGAAAATGGAATCTTACATCGTGATAATGGATCAAAGGGTTATACCGAAGACATTAGTTGCTTAGCATGAAGACAAGTCGCCAGTACCACTCTCATACCATAAGTGATCTCTCCCTTGAACGATCCATTATTACGGAATGGCAATAATATTAACCAATATCAATATTACCAATGGCGATCTTTTAATCTTGGCTCAGCAGTTGATGATGTCTCTCCAATTGTGTGATCTTCTTTTGGCCAAATGGTTTTGTTTACTTTGGAAGGAAAGGTAGCATGATTAACAATGATTATCATCTTAATCAACTATTATTAGTCATGAGTCATGACCATGTACCATCATCCTTTTCAACCATGATCACGTCAGTCACCATCTTTTCCATGCTTACCACCCACCGTCATCATTGACCATAACCATTGATCACCAGCCATCCCTTTGTGGTCTTTCACCCCCTGATGGTGCTCAAATCCCCAACAAATGGCTGGTGAAAAATGGCTCGTTTACTACTATAAATGACTAAGAAAGGATGAAAACTGGGGGGTCCCCTATTCTTAGAAACACCATGAAACACCCACTTGTTCACTCCTTAATCAGCTCCCCTTACGCTTGTGCACCGGTGCCCGTCGCCCCCCCCAAGGCACGTCCGTATCGGACGACGTTTTCGTGGATCGAAGGCTGCCAGTGCCGGCGCTGAAGGCAAGGCCGCGACTGGGCAACAGGTTGTCCTAACGGAGCAGTTGGAGAGGTGATTAGCTCAAGGATCATTAACTATGGTAATCTAAGCTACTAGTTGGACTAGTTGGAGGTTAAGCCACTAGTTGGTAACCACTAGTTGGATTTGTTGAAGGATCATTAACTGCAACATTGGTTCAGAAGTCATTGGTTAATAACCCAGTTGAAGCGATTAATGAGCCATTGGTTAACTTCAAAAATTAAGCAACCAGCAGTTTGGTTAAGGGTTCTTAAGCCACTGGTTGACAAGAACTCTTCTACGGTTAACTATGGTTAAGCTAAGCGACTCTTTGTATCCGTCGCTATATAGGAAGAGTAGTGATGATTATCTTGCTTGTGAATGACTAATGGGAAAAATAGCTAAGGATGCATAATAATGTTCATTTGTTGAGGATGTTCAATACTTAAGGATGGTTAATTAGGATGGTTGACAGTAATGCTGATTATTAGTGATCAATAACCATGGACTATGACTGCAAACATAGAGTTTAACAATAATGGATTAGAACATCTAAATGGATAAGGATGGTTTGCTAAACTCTTAAGTTCAATCTTTTAGAATTACTGATGGTTCACTTTGATTAAGTGTTAACAATGCTTAATAATCAATAGATGCAAATCATATTGGATACTGTTGACAATTAACAACTTTTAATACAATATAGATGATCAGGAGTGTAGTTTTCTTAAAGATTGGGGCATATGTCGGCATCATTTCCGGGATGACAATCATCAGGCTTTTACTTGCAATTTTGAAGTCTACCACCCGGACAAAAATCGAAGGGTTCGTGTGACTGCCTTGGACCGTCCTGCAGTAGAAGAATTCTCCTAATTTTCCTCAACGTCTTCCTCTTCACAAATCCTTTACGAGTAATTCTTAAATTAAGGATAGTGCCATATTCTATCTGCTTTAAAGAGAGTCCATGCCGGCATTGACAGTTCTACAAGAATTAATTAACCACAATCTATGAGGTCACCTACCAGTTTTTGAGATTGATTGGTACAGTATTTGTTGGTATCTTGTATATACCGATCATCAACCCTGCGATGTTCATGAACCACAACTAACCTTCATTCATCCGTTATAGCCATAGCTGTATGTTCATCAACAATAAAACCCTGACACCATGGGCTGTACAGTTATACCCATTGGCCCATTGGTACCTCCCGGCTGGTTAGGATGTTTTGCTTGCCAAGTGGGTCTCACCAGAACCATGCCAATTTACAAAAGAACAGAAAACAAACCCCAACAGTGTGGCCCATGATGTCACATGGTGCCATGGAGCGGTCCATGATATTGCCACCCTGGCTTATCAACACATCCTTAATTTATTCCAGGAAGGAAATAACGATTTTGGAAGGCACTGTGTACCCTCTTTTCACATTGACCCAAGATTGAGTCCAAGATTCCCAAAGCCAAAGCAAACTCAACACACACGGCAGCAGTTGCAACCATCGTTGCAGCGTGTCCCCCATGGCAGCGCCGCCGGGAGAATTCACTAAGCAGCTGTTTGAGAAATTGCTCGAGAAGCAGCGCCTGAAATGACCGATGTGGCCGTCAGTTGGTGTGACTCAGATGGTTGTTTGGTTGGTCAGTTTGTCACAGTTGATCGGTTGGTTGACTAATGATATACTTACTAACCACTATAACCATTAAGAGCCGATAAGGTCAGGATATTAGCAAATTATAACCGTTAAGAGCCAATCAAATCAGGATATCAGCAACAATTGGCAAGGAAATATACCAATCATTTCTCGTTGGCTAGTTCGTTGGCTGCTCCGTTGTTGTATACCAACGTCATCAACGGTTGCACTGATTTGACTTGACCAAACAGTTTGCCAATGGTACCAAACCATTTGTAGTGACCCATGCCAAGCCAGAGCCAAAGACGTACTCTGTCAACACTCTACCGTGTTCCGTGGCGTTTCCGGACATAAGAATGGTAGTGACCCTATTTCCCGTTGGGCATTGGATAGGCAAAGGCTTCTTCAAAAAATGCATGGCAAAACTGACTCTGAAGGTCCAGGGTTTCCAGAAAGGGTCTGTCCTCGAGGTCAGGGATGATCCCAACTCGTTTAGGATCTTGATTTCTGAATCGACAGGTAGGCAGGTGTCACACTTCAGTACTCATGATTTCCCCAAGCAAATCCTAGATCCCCAAGTCGTGAGAATTTATTCTTGCATCCGATATCAAGATTACTTGGCTGCTTCGTTAGTCCCAGGTTGTCACAATCCCCAAGAGGCCGCCAGAACTCTTAGCTGCGCAATTCGTGATTCTTGGCAGCAATCCCCTGCTGCGGCCATGCGGCAAGCTCTTTTTGATCGATAAAACTATGTCCGGTGGGCAACAATGTGGGTCACTGGGGTGTGCTGGTGCACATGTTCTCATCAAGTAGGTCCAACTCTGAGCCATGTCCAATCACCAAAATATAGATTCTTTTCCACAGACCTTTTCTTCCAAGTACATGGTGGGTTGTCGATTTCTAATGGTGCTGGGTGGCACAAACATATACAAGTAGACTATTTGGCTTGTTGTTCCCGCCTTCATAAGGGCAAGTACTTCGGTTTGATCCTATAAACTTTACCCATGTAGATCATCTGTTCGATGCACCTGAAACATGCTTTAGGGAGGAGCAACTTGGGTTTAGGGGAAATCCCGATAGCAAGAACAAGCTGGTAGAGGCACGTTAAAAAACAAACGACAATACAAAACATGTCCAAAAGCAAAACGGTGTTTTGGATAGGTCAAACTGGCATCTAAGCAGAAAGTTTGATTTGATCAATCAGAGAGTTTGATCAATCACAGTGACGCTCAATCTCCTAGCTCATAGCTGAACCCACAAATAGAACTGTACAGCACATCGCCCTGCACTCATTGCTGCTTGCAATCCTGGCACACGCTGTGCAAGAAATATTAGGCGGATCCTATAGTACTTAGTTGTGCATTTGGGATTATCACTGGGATAGAACCAAGGTAAGTAACCCTATGAAGTGGGCGAACTAAGCTCTACAACCACGGTGCACGCTACCAGTAGTAAGCCCTCCCTTCTTGTGGGGGTCACCCTTCGGCTTGAGGATGCGCCCAGTGGAAATGCTGACGTTTCATAGTGTCCAGTGGGATCCTGATACAGATCTCCAAGAAAGGGATACTCATGCTGCGAGGACTGGTCGCGGAAACCCTGTTTGAACCCATGCAAAGGACCTGTGTTTGGATGTAAGAAGCAAGGCAAACGTGAGACCGCTTCAGCAACTTGATAGCTGCATAAGAAGCATGAGAGTCCCCCACAGCCCAGGCCAAGAACAGCTTCAGCTTAGCAATGCGCCATTCTGCCATGCTGTTTGGGCAATCAGCAAATAGCTTTCCCCAAATGTCTCCCCACATATCACTCTTGAAAAAATACCCTCCCACTAAACCAGGATTTCTTGGTGGTGGCTGTCAGGGACCTTGGATTTTTCTCAAGGATCATCTACAACAAACCTCACGATAGGTGCCATATAATTTTTCTAGCGCCAAACTAGGGTGCCAGTCCAGGGAGAGCATATGGCTTTGCTTTGGAAGAAGCAGGAGGAATTGGGATTCAGCCATTGGTAGAGATAACCATCCCAAGTCCTTATTAATTGCTAAATCAGTAATTAGGCATCATTGATTCAAGCATCATTGATTATCAAGCGACATCAACCATCGCTCCTTTTTCATGATTAATCAAACAGGAATGGCAAGAAAAACAGAAAGTATTTCATGTTTCTACGGAGATACTAGTGCCACTATCTTGTTTCGTAGCGCTTGGATCGGGGTTCCCTCCATAGAGATGAGCTAAAAAGTATGGTCATTGAGAATTAAATTTGAGCATTCGGCACTGTAAACTATTCTATTTTACAGAGACTTTCGGCAGCATGCTAGGTTGAATCATCTCAGTCTTAGAATTCACGCGCACACACACACAAACACACCAACGCGCACACATGTTCGGATAAGTATGCATAATCATATTAAACAGTTTGAACATATTCATAACAATGAACATACAACACACACATACAGTAAACACACATCATATACACATCAAATACTTGTTACTTATAGAATATGGCCATGAGTGAGTACCCTGTACCTGAGCTGTTCACATTCCAGAAGTAACGAAGCCGAATCTTTGGATGGTAGATCCAAGCCCTCCATGGCTCCTGCGCAGCTTGCTGAATCTTTTCCTAGGTGCGGCGGAAGATGGTTGCCATTCAAGGCCTGACTGTGCTATAGACCTATCAAAAAAGTAATATATTATCATTGTATACAATTGATTAATTACAATTATGAATCATGAATAATATCTAGAAACATCAATAGATTGTGTACAAATAATGTAACAACTACATTGTATATACTTATTTTGTTTCTTTTAGTTTACTCTGCGTCGGATTCATTGTCTGACAAACTGCCAATTTCCCGGAAATGATGAGAACATCTACATTGGGAATCGTTATAATTGGTAGCTAGAACAGCCGGCTTTCTAACAAGTCGATTTTCCCATGAACCAACCCAGCGAATCATCCAACTGTTGGCTCCTCATTCCCTACAGAGTCACTAACCAACCCGTTGTGCTGCTTCCAAGCGACGTTCTTCTTTTCCTTTCTCGCGCGCTTATCAGCATCCTTCGTTGCGGTGCCAGTTGACGCCAGCTGCGGGTTCCAAGTGGCTACTGATGGCGCTCTGGTGTCACTATGAACAGCTGAGCTGGTATCAGAACTTCCTGACGCTCAGAACTTAGCACCTGCTTCACTGAACCCGGTAGAAGCCTACAGAGACTGTAAGCCAGCGATCTTTCTGTTTCGACAAGCTCTTCAAGGGATCCAGCTTGGTATCTTGTAGTTTCTTTGGTTCAAGGATCGCTCACAACTGGAAGCGACAACTTGTGGATGTCCTCACTCCCGAAAAAACTCGCATCCGCAGTGACCGCCATGCTGATTTTGTGAATGTTGGGGAGGTACGTACTGAAGATGGACCCGCGGTCAGGAAACAAAAAAGGGAAGCCTGAATGGCAATGGCTGAACCTGGACACAGAGATTACTCAGCCAGCACAGCAGAAGGGGAGCCAGTGTTCAACCCTACAAAACTGACTTACCTAGCCTCTTGCAAATAAGCAACAACGATATGAACTAATGGCTTTCTGGTGGTTTGGCTTGTCTGGAGTCCTGAAATGCTGTGCATAAAAGGATTGTGATGAGAAAGGGTACTCACAGCGTTGCAGTTCGCAGCAGGCCCCAAACCGGCAATTCACTGCAACACAAGGGAACGGCTTCCTCCTCGTCCACACACACATCTTCATCTTCTTCCTCCTCCTCTTCCTCCTCTTCCTGCACAATGGGGGGCCAGTGATGCTGAATGTGAACCATCATGGTGGGTGATCATTGGGAACCACTAACAATTATTGGCATCGATCAAGCATGACTGGAGAATTATCACTCAGCACTGACCATCAATAGCCGTCATTGCCCACTATTATTTTACCCACAAATAAATACTCGTTCATAACTACGTATCAGAAATTCCTTTAATTCAGCACAATTTATCGTGAACAAACCAAAATTAAACATGTTTTGCTGTAGTTTCCACAATTGACTTATACTCGATGGCTTGCTGGCCTTCTTCATGAATGAAGTGGAGGAGGTTGCCAAATGCTGCCTACATAGTTAATGATGGCTACTACTTAATGATGGGGACACTGAGAGAGAGACTCCCCTTGTGATTCTCCTGGCGCTCGCGAAGGCACACTTTCTGGTCAATCCCAAGCCTTGGCAAATGTACACCCCAAATGGAGCTAAAAGGTACGTCGGGGGACCAATGGAGTACCGATTTACTAGTTGCCCTGACGAACTTGGGACCCTCTTCTTAAGCAACCAACAGTTTTCCAAGGTGAGCTATTATACATCAAGGACCATGAGCAAAACGCAAGCCAATTTCAACAAGGATATCTACGTCATATCATTGTGGTTTATGATGGTTGGCAATTTGACGAAATTTGCGGTTGACAATCATCAACGGAGAGACTATCCCCTAGAAACGTTCTTCCTCCACAAAACAAGAACCATGGAACCCTGGAATTAAGAACCACAGAACGAGGGATGGTATTAACGGTACCTGGGGAGAGGGATTCCCATCTACGAGCCGATGAACCACTTGTTGTTGCTGGAAATGAATGGAAACACATCATAATACTAGTCATTCACGTGCATCAACAGAGATGACCGTGGTGCCAGATTTCGTGTTGGTTGTACCCTTAGTATTCTTGGGTTCCACATTTGAGGCTCCCACCAAGCAGCATTCACAAGCAGGTCCCTGGCCGGGCCTCCTCCTCCTCTTCCTCCGGAGCGGCCTCGCCAGTGTACCAGCGCACCGCGAAGGGGATGATCTGTGTGCCTCATGGTGCGTGTCGCTCTGGAAAGTATGTGTTGGTAGTGACTGGTTGATGGCTGGTGGCTGGTGGCTGGTGGCTGGTGGCTGGTGGCTGGTGAATGGTTGGTGAGTGGCCAGTGAGCGATGGCTAATCAAGGGTTAATGAATGTTGTAAAGCTGGTGAAGGGCTGGTGAAGGGCTGGTGAAGGGCTGGTTATTTGCTGAGTGCCCTCAGATGCTCACCTGGACCGCTGGAGAATCACCATGCTTTTGCTTGGGTAAGATCTGTGAAACCCGCCATAAATGGGTATAATTGTTCATTGCAGGGTTGAGCTACCAAAATGTACTGGCCGGTTGATAAGGTGAAAAATGGCTAATCCATGGTTAATGAATGGTTGTATACTCCAAGGCAAACCAATTCTAAAACACAGCTAGTATTGCTGAAATCGCCAGTTCATGACCAACAATAATGATAGCTCATGAGGGTTTGTGATGGTTGATTCACAGTGTTTCCGGATGGTTCACGGGAGACTGAGAAGCGAATTTTTTCCACAGTAGTACAATTCTCGAGATACAGAATAGAACTTGCTTCGCTCTTCAGTACTGCACGGCTGCCTTTCAATAAAAAGGAACAATATGGAACAATAGTACCTGGTCGGTTGCGTCAGCCCCTCGGAAAAAAAAATCATCAACCGACCTACCATCGCAAATATTTGAAAAAACAACGCAAAGGCTTACAACCACCAACTAGTTGTTCAAATATTCTTGCTGGTGATTTTCCCCCATTATTTACGAAATGATTGTGCTTAGGACTCCGTAAAACCAGATTTTTTCTTTACACCACCAAGTTCCCCCAAAAATTGGCCAAACATCAAAAGCAAATGGTAACTCATTAATCACTATAGAATCAGGATTATGAAGCATTTGTAACCTTGAGAATCTCACCAAGTAGCAGGCACTACTCACAGCAGGTTTTTAGTGTTGTCGTATCTCAATGATGAAACATCCGCAGGCACTACTTACTGTCAAATCACCAGTGCGTTCTGTTTTTTCCTTAGCACGGGCCACTCATATAAGCTACTTGCGGTATCAACAGCGACAGAATACGGCCACCTTGTTCTGACTATTGTATTTTTGTTTAGCAAATTTGCTTATGTGCTGGTGTCCAATAATGATGTACCACTACCACAACAAACAATGTGCGGACGGCTCATCAAAACACAGTCGAATGACTGTGGCACACCTTTTCTATCACACCAAGGGCCGCTAAAAGCTGCGCAAATGGACGGCAAATGGAAACCGCAACTGTGCTAGAGATGCAAGTCAGATACAGCAACCGCTCAACTTTGACACTGACTACAATCTCTCTCTGATCTTTGCATCTCTTTTGCGGATTTTCCATGGAACACTACAGTGCCACCTTGAAGCATGGTATGCATTTCAGCACACCGAGTTCCCTTCGTCAAACCGTCTGCACACTGGTGACGAGTTGGAACCCACATGAGAGCAGCCTTCTCTCCGCTTACTTCTTTATCACCAACAGCACGCAGCTGACGTAAAACCGTGACATTGAGGGTGCTAGACCTATCCCCAATAGAATGGCTACTACTACGAATGCTATCAAAAACACTCTTACAATCAGTCACCATCGCAAACGGAGTATGCTGATGCCATTCGAAGCCTGAAGCACGGATTGCCCAACTGCCCACAGTGATCTCCACGTAGATCGCTCGCAAGTGATGCCCAATTCCATGAGCCATAGTAGCACCGTGAGTCTCAGCTGCAAAACTGCTTTCCAGCACCCGCTTGTTCGTTCGCGACTTCCATGTTGCGAAATTGACCTGCACGGGGTCTGTCCTGTTCAGGTCGCAGCGACGAACAAAACCAGCTATGCTACCTTTTTGAGAAAAGATCAACTTCTCTTTGAAAGCTTGAGTAGGCTCTTCTTCCAGATCCCCAAGTTCAACACCTACACTACTGTACAAACTCGCATCATGCCAAGTCACCACAGCCACATCACGCCCCAAATTATGAAAAACCAAACTCAAAGGATGTTTCTTCACAAAACGAACAACTTTGTTAGCAACATAAAGGTCATCAACAGTCAAATGATTAATACGTTTCTGCAATTGATTCACGCAGTAACTAATATCACCACGAGCCTGAGTACTCAACCATTGTAAAGAACCAAGAACCGATCTAAAGTTGCCTTTCTCTTCGTCAGTGACTTCAGCCGTTCGAGGACGAGTTTTGTCAATGGGAATATACTCCAGCCTACCATCCACAAATCCTTTCTGCCGCAATTGAATCTGTCGATTGGTCAACCACAATGATCTCCTTACCACAATAGGTAATTCCTTCCTCCTTCTCCTCAATCCTATCCCATTCCCCAAAAGGAAACCTTTCACGCAGGAGCTGAATGCATTTCTGATTCTCCTCATCCTGTTCACCAGCAATCATCAGATCGTCGACATGTAGCACAATCATGCTAACTGGGTTCCCCTTAGGACAACGTTTGATAAACAAAGCCGGATCAATCAAACTCATCTCATACTTCAGGGTACCCACTATGAATTCAGACAAGGCGGTATACCACGCTCGAGGCGCGTCCGGTCGTCCGTAGACTGGTTTGTTCAACCGTAACACCTGTCCAGGCTCCATGCCAACTATCCCCTGCTTGGGCTGGTACATAAACAAGGGAGGCCCTTCCGAGGGTTTACCTTGAAGGAAAGCCGAAGAAATGTCACCACTGTACCAACCTTGAATCCAGTTGAAGGAAATCGCACAGTGAAAGAAAACCATCAACGTGGTATGCTGCACCGTCGGAGCATCTAATTTGATGAGTCCAGAAGCGCTATCTGGATCAAATTGCCCCAGGATACATAACCTCGCTTTTGCTTTCAGAGGCATCTTCTGTCCAGTGGCATCCAATAATCCAGCGTGTTTGTCTCTCAACACGTATCGACTCCTAAGCACTCTTTCAGGACTACGACGGATCACCTCCATGCTCTCTTCACATGTCAATGGGGTAGCCGCTTCAAAACTAACCCAGGATTTCCACTCCTTTTCAATCGCAGCTTGGAACTCAGGCAATTGTTCCGGGGGTATCCTATTGTACGGTATCTCCTTGTCGAGGGCTCGTTGAGCCTTCTTGTTTTGCATGGTCACAAAAACCTGCTCAGTCCTTTGCCTCTTTATGCATTCCGGAACAGAATCCAAACACACTTGTTTTGGGGTCCTACTTCTAAACGCTGTCAGCAAAACTTCAGCCGGTCCCCCAGGAATCAACCCATTAGCATCATCAAGAAAATGCCAAGCCACATCATTCTCAAGGACATACCATTTTCCCCCAATAAATCCCCATGAGGTTCGATACTTCAGTTTCTCAACATTCATACCTGGTTCGGGGGTACGGAAGCCATAGCATGTCTCGCAGAGTTCACTGGGTTCCCCAACCGGTCTTCCTTCCAACCAACCGTTTTGCCCAACTCCAACATTTCTTGAGGGGGATCTCCAGCCCGAGGATGAACATCAGGAGCCACAGCCGGAATCATTTCATCATCACTATCCAACAAGGCATCATCATCAGCTCCAACCGGGTGATCCAAATCAGCATCTTGGGGTCGAGGATTCCCAGTAAGATCAACATACTGACTTACCATCACCCTTATGGTCACCCTTCTGAAACAAAGCCAAAGCCTCTTGAACCTCGGGTCTCCCAAAAAGGATCTCTTCACCAACCGCTTCTCTAGCGTGTTCCTGGGCCACCAAATAACATCTTCCCCCAAAAGCCAACCAAAGATTTGACCCTTGTTTGCCAACCACTAAAGCCGGTCCCAACCAAGTAGGCACAGCACCACGGACACCCTTCTTTCTCAGTTCCCGGAAAAAGAAACATGAATCCCCCAACTGAGGTTCACTCCATGGCCTAGTCTTGTTTCTCGCAGTCCTACTTAGCATTTCAGAGGCCTGAGCTTGCACAAATGCTTGCCGAGCATTGTGCCGGAAACGCATCCTCCTGGCCACCTGGGATCCTTCTACTCCAACATCAAAATGAAAAGCACATGGTTCACCGTTGCGAACAATCTCCCCAAATCCCTTTGGTTCCCTTCCAAACAGCAACTGACTGGGGGAAAAACCATGTTCTCTGATAAGGGAGTTCTTAGCACCAGTCACTTCGATAGCCAACCACGTCATCTCTTCTTCTCCAACCGCTTCAGCATGACCAACCGTCTTATCAATCATGTCCTTCAGAATGGCACCATGTCTTTCGATCTTACCGTTCTGCCAATGAGCTTGACCAGCAATGGGAACCACATGCACCAGCTTCACTCAACGCTCTGGTAAAATCGTGACTGATCAATCCCCGCTCCATATCAACCGGAACCTCTTCGGGGGTTCCAGCCCATCGCACCCAAAAATCAAACAGACCAGCTCTAAACGTTTCGGGAGTGTGGTTCTTCAAGTAGGTAACCTGATGGTACATGGTAGCTCGATCCAAAATGGACATGAACCAATGACCAGTCTTCTCATGATCCCGAACATGAAAACAATCGATGTACACTTGGTCGTTGAATTGAACATCATGAGGTGGCATGCGGGTGGACCTGTGGAGCCTGGGACGTTGAGATTTGGCACAGGAGGTACACTTCATATAGTTGACGGCATTCAACAAGTCATCATTGGCACCCCCTTTCTTCAGGAACCGCTTCAAATCATCATTAGACGGATGCCCAAGATTACAATGTATCTTCTTCAACAAGCCTCTGGTCACATCATCAACCTTTTTTCCCCGGGGTACTTCAAAGACTATGCCATCACCAGCCATGTGCACCGAGACTTGTTCAGCACCCGCCCCAGAAGGTTCGCCCTGTGCTGCTGCAGCGGACACAGCCATCACTGGCTGAGAGGACCCTGAATCCCATTGTTTCAACAACCGCTCAACACTACTACGATTCCATTTCAAATCTCTACTGTCCTGATCCCCCTTACTCAACCGACGGGCAATCCCTCGAAGCAAACGCACCAACCTACCAGGATCCTTCCTCCTAACAGTAGCCAGAAAACCCCGATGAACTGCAGCCGCAATTTCAGGGGTATACCTAGCAGCAACTTTGGTGGTTCTTCCCCCTTGACATTGTCCATGCTCATGAAACTTGTGATTTCTCGTGTTCGGACACTTCTTCTTCAATTCATCACAAATTTCAATACTGGTAGAAAACCACAAGGTAGGCTTCTTCATCAACAAATTGTTGTATGGGTTTCGCATGTTGAACTGACAACCGTGGCCTACCACAGCATGAACCTTGGGGTGTGCAAGAACACGCTTCATAGGAGGGCGACGAAACGACCGACTCAGTAACGGGTTCTCACCAAGAGCATCATCATCTCGTGCAATCTGACGTTCAAAGATCTCTTCGGTCAAGGTCAAGAACGGTTCGTCCCGCTTCCTAACTGAGCCAATCTCCGCCGCTGCTGAGGAGTCCGATAGTTCGTCTCTGACAAAGCTGACCACCAAGTACAAGGATACTCCACCACAACTAATCTAGGTTTCTGCTCATCTATCATCTTCAACAAACCTTCTCTGTTATGGGGATCCCTCGAATCACAACCGTACTCAATGTCAACCGGCTCAGAAACAAACCATCCACGACGAGAGAATCGAAGGCTGATCTCGGCGGCACCAGTAAACACTTCAAGCAAATCTGGACGATCTGTGCCATAAAATTGGTTGCGCAAACTACCTACACTACCAACGGCAGAAAAGGCTAAAAACACACTACCAACAACCAACTTCTTGCAATTCCCAAACAACCTCTTCCAAGTTCCTTGTTTTGCCAATCTCCGCCGTTGATTGCCTTCCTTGATCCTCTGCTGAATCACACTGGGATCCCACGGCCGGCGCTCACTCAGTTCTCCTTGTGCAGGCGGTTCCTCATGATCAGCTGGACTTCCTCGGGAGTCAACTTCATAGTCGATGACGGGGCTGAATCTGCCGTCGGCACCTCCCAAGACACTTCGCTGGGAGTTGGCTTCTTCACCGCACGACGACGCTGATCTCCATCCATCTCCTCGTTGCCATCCATCACCACCTGCTTGTCGCCCTTCTTCTTGTTCACTTCCATCTTCTGCGCGACAGCTGTGGGAAGGCCCCAGTACTCCATGCTGAATGTCTTGCGACATTGGGGAAAGAGTGGACAGCCCCAAAACTTCTCCATGGACATCTTGTTTGTCCTTAGCACCATCTGCACCGAACAATCGGGGCACTGCGGTACCACGCCCCGTGTCTCTGGGTCTTCTGCCACACCGTGCATTCCGAGCTCTTCCGCCTCGACTGCATACCGCTCCAGTTCGACCACCAACTGGTCCTTGCCCCAATGGTAATGGTCCATCTCCTCCGCAGGATCCATGTCGTAGAAGGGCATGGCTTGGTTGACCCACAACTCCAACAGTGCTGCCTTCGAGAACTTCTTCCAGTTGCTTGGGAGGATTCGCACCTTCGACACCGGCTTGTTCTCCTTGTACAACATACGCAACTTCTCCATTCCCAGACTCTGCAGCACATCCTTGGGAATTGTGGTCACCTTCATCAGCCGGTCCACAAAGTCGGCCTTGGTCTTGGGAGCCTTCATGTTCTCCATCGCTGCTCAACGAGACAACCGAGGACGGGTCGACAGACTTGATCACTGAGGGCGGCTGGTCAACAACATCTGTCATCAACATCATCACATGTGAACCCTCATCTCCATCAGAACCCAAACATCCCAAACCAACATCATGCGGCCCTTGGTGACGGTTTGAGACACATCCCGGGTCCTGGAAAACTGCTAGCTCACTGCCACCATCGATGAAGGAGTTCCAGTCGAGAGCCAGAAGTGCTTGCACCTGGTTGTCCTTGGCCGGCAAGATCTTGAAGCCCACATGGCCACTCTCCACAGTGACCATAGGCACGCTCTTCAGCACACGACGGAAGCCATACTCCTGCTTGCCAATGTCCAACACAGTCTCTAATGATCGCAGCACCCCTGCACTCACCAACAAGGGAACATCGTCTGTTACCACACTGGTCCTCAGCAGCACCGAATGGCCTTCAGCAACATAGATCGGGAAGACCAACCCATAGAGTGCAGTGCATCGAGGCCCATCACCAAACCTGAAGGGTTGGCTGTCTGCCACCACCACAAATGGCACCCCAGCCGCATTCATATCTGACACATGGTCCCGGGCCCACTTCTCCCCACACACGGTCCGAGCACAACACGTGTCTGAAAGTGCTAGGCCCCGTGTACCCTTCCGCAAGCTCGAAGAAGTGGATGTAGCCAGAACCATCGAGAACGCATTGTGGACCATCAACGCTCCAAAAAGCCAGCTCTGAGCCATCAGACTCAGAACCATCATCTTGATTCACCACGAAGGTTGCCCTGGCGCCACTCGAAGCCTCTTTCTTGGGGTTGCCCTTTGAAGCTGTCTTGGCTGGAGGAGGCACATTCCGATAAGGACAAACCTCATCGGAATGCCAATGGCCAAACACCACCTTTCCATGGGCCCTGCACGCAGCGCAGCTCATGCGCTTCTTCATGTTGGCAATGCGCTGTTCGCGCTCTTGGGAGGACTCCTGCTTCTGAAACCCTCTGTTCTTCATTGCAAACGACCGCTTCTTGGCCGCTTGCGTCATCAACACTTGGGCCTCATTCTCCAAGTCTTCGATCTCCTTCTTGAGGTCGCCATCCAGCTCGCCAAGGCTGGCACCATCTTCTTCTGAAACTCCAAGCTCTTCTTCTTCCTCCAGCACTGCATTGACCCTGTGCTCACGGTCCCGACTCCATCTGGCACTTCTCGCATGCGCCTGCCCATCATCTGTGTCCCTTCGGATTTGGGGCACTATGGCGCAAAGGGAAGCTCTGAGTTTCTCATAGTTGTATTCTCCATTTGCACTGGCAATCACAGACCTTTTGAGGTCCTCTCCAGTTCCAGCCTTTTCGAGAAACCAGAAAGCCTTGCAGACGCCAGTGATCTCAGAGCCAACCTCGGTCAAACGCTGGCATTGGGCCCTAAAGGCCATATCGTAACTTGGAAATTCTTGGTTCTTCTGCCTTTTGAAGCTGCGGTAAAATTCAGCCAAAGTCTGCGATACCCTGAGGTACTCGAGCGGCTCCAACTGAGCCCAGAGATGGCTCATCAGCTTCTGCACGCCATCAGCGCACCTCAACGAAGTTGGATCCAAGCCTTCCACCGCAGCCCAGGCATCACCTTGAAGACGTTCGATCAGCTTACCAGCTTGGTAAGAAGGATCGATGGAACTTGTTGCCTGGTACAACTTCACCCTTCTCTCATACTCTCTCATAGTCATCTTACCATCGTGCTGAGGGATAAATTCCTTTCCACGGTAAGGATGACTGCTCTCACCAGAAGCACCAGAACGAGATGCTGCCTCATCCAAGCCTCCGGTAGCTGCTGCTTCACTTGTCCGAGAACGACTGCCTCCAGCTGCCTCATCATCATAGGCAACCGTGCTGCCGCCCTGCGACGCTGCCATCTGCTGACTTGCCATCCACTCACAGAACTTCCGGTCCAGAGTGATCCATCCATGCGAGATTCCAGCCTGCACCGCATGGTTCAGGTCCCTGCCCCAGAACCAGCCTTGCGGTGTTCTAAACCAGTTTCCAGCATCTTGAGGTTCGGTCCAACTGCGGGCCCAACCATCCCAACTTTGATAGCCACTGCCCCATGAGTCCCAGTGACTCCAACGGCCATCATCCCAACTCTCAAAATAAGCTGCTGCCCCTGAAGACTGACCATATTGCTCATAGTCATAGCCGCTCCAGCCATAGTAATCTTCATCTGCTCCATCATCTGCCGCTGCCTCCTGCACTGCCGCTGCAGCTGCTGCTGCGACATCCTCATACGGCTGGGTCTAAATTTGCTTATGTGCTGGTGTCCAATAATGATGTACCACTACCACAACAATACCAATGCGGACGGCTCATCAAAACACAGTCGAATGACTGTGGCACACCTTTTCTATCACACCAAGGGCCGCTAAAAGCTGCATAAATGGACGGCAAATGGAAACCGCAACTGTGCTAGAGATGCAAGTCAGATACAGCAACCGCTCAACTTTGACACAATGCATCAATATTCAATGGCGATACCCTCACCACACATGAACCCCTCAATAACCATCCACAAATGAACAGTTTTTCATGTTGGTACCTCCACTTGCTACCCTCAACATCTTGACGTAAACATGCCATGTGTGAGCTTTATTTTGCTTCATGGCGAGAAGCGAAGAGCAACTGCTGCGTCATGGGCATTGTCCAGCAAAGCTTCGACCAGGTCTTCCTGATCCCAGTTGCGTTGCCATCATCCGAACTGCTTGGGATATCCCAATGCCCCGGAACCTCCCCTTGCGCAACCCAAGCAACCATTGCCTCAAATGGATAGGAACCAAACTGCAACCGCTCTGTGTGAACAACCAACACTGGTTTGATCATCTCACAAATGCAGGTAACCCATTGTAACCCAACAAAACCTTGCTTTGTCAAAAAACATCCCGCCCAACAAAACAGCTGAGGAGCGTGCATTGTTTCAGCAAAGTTCGTTGATTTCCAGTGGCTGTTTGCCAAAATGGTCATGAAACATAGCATATGGGTTGGTCCATAAATGGTGGTACCTTCCAACCATCCAATACTAGCCATTGTTACTAGTGAAACCACCAGTTTTTTGGGGTACATCATTTTTGGACAAAACTTTCAATTGACCAATTGGATGACCACTTGAGTTCTTACTCGCGAATAGTCCCGAACCTGCTTTTTTGGAAACCTAGCATAGAAGTGGATTGCTTATCACCATCGAACATGGTGATGTCCAACTCACTTCCAGGGGAGTTTCCCAAAGAGTAATCAAGTAGACTATCATCTCAGTGAGTTTCAACCAGTGCTATGGCTGTCGGTTTAAAGCTGATGGCTATCTGCCAACGCCGCTGCCAACACACTCTGCATGTCGGGTACAGCTGATGCTTTATTCACCAAAAACAACTAGGTCAAAGGTATTGAAGTGGTAGATCCAGCGCTTGAGAAAGCCACAGATTTCATGTTGGATCATCGGCTAAGCACCAGCGTTGTTCTAACACAATAAACAACTTGACAGTGTTCAACACATAAAGCTGGACAATCTTTGTGGCTGGTTGTTGGCCGGGTTGGATTTAGAATTTACTAGCACGATTAATTCTTAACGATCAGTGTGGTATCCTCGAACCTGATTGCGTGGCACATCCACCACTTAGCCAGCAAATTTGCCTCAACATGCCTCAACAATCTGTGATGATGCCTGGAACTTCCAGGTTGGCATCAGGGGCCGAGCGTTCCATGGGGATGCCCTGCCCTTCGGCCCACCCTTCACCCCATGGCATGCCCTGCCCTAGCCGCGCTGCCGCACCTCTTCCATGTCATCATCTCCCAGCTGCATGCAGAGCGCCTGAGTGTCCACGTCCTGCGCCAGTCGTTGACACAGCATTACTTGCAGCACCTGTTTGTGACACAAGGATTTGTAGTGATATATAACTACTTAAGGAACACTAGATTTGTAAAGATAACAATTATTACTGGACATTAGTTGAATTATTACTTGATAACTACTTTAGGAACACTAATTCAACTACATTCAAATAAGCAAGAACCATTGATAAGTACTTACTAACCAGGTGACTACTAAATGGTTGAACAACTCATTCAATGGTTATTGCTTATGAGTAAAACATATCAACCTCCATGGGTCGCAATCTATGATAGAAATCTATCATGAACCAATGGTTTTGGGGTACCCAATATTTACCCACAACCATTTGTATCTAACCTGCGTGCCGGTCTTACGGTCTTACTTGGTGCTTTATCCCACGGCAGGCGTGCGTCGGTTCTAACCATGACCGAGCTGGCAGTGGGATTCACAGCTAGCATTTCAAGTGGATATATTTCACTATGGTAATTTGCCTTCAACTAACAAACAATGGTTGCACATAGCAATTCCAAGCGGGTATTATGGTTATTGTCGCAATAGAGACCCTGCAACTGTGGTGACTCGTTAACTGAGAATGTACACCCAAGTGAGCCAGCAGAACTGCGAAATTGAAGCAGTATGCAAGATTGGTACCTAGTTGGCCAGTTGTCATTCACCAGTTTACTAACTATGCTTTGCCCTCATTAACCACTAGCCATGGTCTAATGATATGTGCATTCGTCAAAAGTTACCATCAATCATGACTCACTTATGATCATAACTACAGTAATCTTTCATAATGGATTATATAATATAGTCATGTATCATAGCTATAACACATCATAACCAACCACAACTAATCATTCGCAATCATTCGTGAGGTGTTTCTCAAAACAAAAGTACCCCCAATTATCATCCAGTTACCTGATTAATCATTTCTAGTTTCATCCAGTACCCCCAGTTATCATCCAGTTATCATCCAGTTACCTGATTTACTAAACCTTCCATAGCTCAAGTCCTGGCTAGGCCGAAACCACACCACCGATTGATCACTCGCCACGTGCCACGAAACCGGCCGAAACCGGCTCCTCGGGAAGACCGTCCCCGGCCTGCGCCGGCTGTGAAGCATCAGTTGATCCACACAGATGGGTTGGTTTGTGAGCTTTGAACAAGGGATATTAAGAAGGGGATATTAAGCACTAATAGCAAACAATGGATTAACAGATGGTTGTTCTTAATATCCTTGATATCCATGAGCTTTGAACAAAGGGATATTTAAGAAGGGGTATTAACAAGGGGATATTAAGCACTATAGTAAGTCAATACAAGGGGATATAGTGGAAGGGTGGGACATTGACCAACATACCGGATTAGCTTAGTGCAATCGGATATTAAGCATTTGAACATGAAATAGTCGATATAGAAGGTGAATTCAGGAGATCTACCAAGTAGGGGATATAAGTAGGATATAATATACCAAGCAAAATATATTATAATGCGTTGTTTACCGATGTTTATTGCTATAAATGGTTCATCTTAGTTGATTACCCCCATTTCAAAAAAACACTAAATAGCTGCTGTGAATTTGCACATCTCTCCGTGACCTGGTGATGTTTTCCATCCACAAAAAGGGAGTCGCTGTTGATCAGCTGGCCCAGGATACGTGCAGACCGCCAGGGTCGCAATCTACAGCCTCCAAGAGCCGGCCGCCTTGGCCAAAGAGCATGATTGCACATGAGTTGTGTTTGTTGTTGTGGTTGGTAGTAGGATGGTGGCATGCTGCCTACGCACATGCATTGGTTTTTCCTACGCGGCCACAGCGCGAGCGTACGTGAAGCAGGTTGCAAGGCAGGTGCCTACGCGAGCATACGCCCGTGCACAAAGGATGTTGTCAAGTGACTTTTGCCTCGCGGCCACAGTCCCAGCAACATTTTGGCTGCAGCCAAGCATTCAAATGCCTACGCGGCCAGTGTCCCAGCAACTTTTTCGGAGTTCTACATGGCATTCAAACACCTCCTGGGCAGGCGCCTTATAGCACATCACATCTCCGAAAGGCACATCACTGCGTGGCCACAAGGTTTTCAGAAAGGGACATGGGAGAAGGCAGATCAACCCTGCAAATGGGTCCATTCAAATTGGGAACAGGTCAGCATGGCAAGGTTTGCCTACGTAAACCCTACGCCTACGCAAAGCCTACGCGAAGCCTACGTACGCTTGGCGAAGGGGTCCAGCAGACATTTTTGCTAAGGGGTCTAAATATTTGGCGGTTCCCATTCTTAAGATTGGCCGATGTTTGTTAAACTTTGTGTGGTCCACCGTGCTTGTCAAACTAAATGAATTCATTTCTTTGCTGGTACACCATCAAGGTACATGACCTAAATCACATCTGAAAGCCGTACCTATCCCTAACCCAGATCCTGAAACAAACAACCGTGGATGCATGACAACAAAAACCTACAGCAGAAGATCCCTGGGACTGAAAAAATTGCCTACGCGAGAATGCTACATGACAAGGACAGAAAAATGCCTACGCAAAGTCTACGCCCATCAGCTCAAATCATGATGGAAACAACTTGGGCTTCCCCCCGAGTACTTAACAAATCATCTTACTAAAAAACGTTGCTCACATGAGGAATCGCCATTGCCAACCATCTTGACAATTTATTGATAATTTTTGAGCACCTTATCAACCAACATGTTCACATATACGGACTCAACATCAATAACATCAAATTTGATAATTGCTACTATTATCCACAGCTAATCCGCATAACCATCATCCATCATCAACCAGCTCATGAAAAAGCTGATCAACCAGCCTTAAAAGTACCATTGGCCAGCTTGGTAACCATGGTTACAGCACTAAACAGTCAATTGTCCTCATCACCATCACCACTAACCATCATCAAACATCATCGTCACCATCATCATCATCATCATCATCATCATCATTAACCATCATCATCATCATCATCATCATCATCATAACCATCATCATCATCACCGCTAACCATCATCATCATCATCCTCATCATCATCATCATCATCATCATCATCATCACCGCTAACCATCATCAAACATCATCGTCACCATCATCATCACCACTAACCATCATCAAACATCATCGTCACCATCATCATCACCACTAACCATCATCAAACATCACCGTCATCATCATCACCACTAACCATCATCAAACATCATCATCATCATCATCATCATCACCACCACTAACCATCATCAAACATCATCGTCACCATCATCATCATCATCGTCATCATCATCATCATCATCATCATCATCACCACTAACCATCATCAAACATCAGCGTCACCAGCATCATCATCATCATCATCATCATCATCATCATCATCATCATCATCATCGTCATCATCATCATCATCATCATCATCATCATCACTAACCATCATCAAACATCAGCGTCACCATCATCATCATCATCATCATCATCATCACCACTAAGCATCATCAAACATCATTGTCATCATCATGGATCCTCACCATGAATCCTCACCATGGATCATGAATCATCATCGGCTTCACCAGTTCAACCATCACGCAACATCCGCGCCTGCAGGGATCGGAACTGATCCCGGAAGAAGGACTTCTGAGGCGCCTCGCAAAGAAAATCGTCAGCTGGGGGGCCAGGATGATAGCTCTGGCTTCATAGGAACATAGTAGTGGCTGATAGTAAACAAACATAGTAGTGGTGGATAGTAGTGGTTGATGATAGCCATTAGTTGGTTTATTAGTGGTTGATAGTAGGTCTATGGTTAAACAAACTAATAAACAATCATGCTTCACAATGCTTGTTGATAGATGTTGATACTCTTTAACTATCGTTTCTACAGGATTTAATGACCATAGGACCATAGGATGAAATCTGATAGCAGTCGTTTGGAGGTGATCATCTCAGCATCGTGAACACCGTCAGTAGCATGATCATATCATGAGCCACGACAAACTGCTGAAATCATAAGTTTAAGGATCGCTTTGTGCATGATGAAGCATCGTGAATCAGCCTGTTACGAAACATAAACCATTTTGACCACTATATACTATCACTCGATCCTTAAGCATCGCCAAGGACTACAAAGCAAGCCTCATGGTGCTTGGAATTACAAATCCCTGCTGTCTTGATAATTGGGTGGAAGTTGCGATCCCATGAATTTGATAGGACAAAATCCTGGCATTGTCATCAGTCCTGCCGAGTCCTGTCTCTTATCAACAAACACATGGTGATGTGGTGGTTTCGATAGTGTTGATTACATAGCCATCCAGGTGGACACCCATTTACTCTTCTTTTCTGCACAGTCGTCCCCGACTACTTGAAACCTGCCCCAAAATACTATCGCACTATCATGGTCGAGTTTCTGGTCTTACATCATCTGATATGCGCAGCTTGATCCCAAACATTGCAGCTTACGAAAACAACACCAAAGAGCTTTGATTGCATCGCACGGCGACCTCCTTACCAGATTTCTTCTTCTTGCCTCCTGCAAGGCGGATGAGAATGAGAGGCTGCTATCAAAAATTGGTCGTTTCTATAATAAAAAATGTCATCCACCCGAGGTGGGTTTCACATGAACAATTGGAGTCTGAACATCATCCAGCTCAACCACTGAAAATCTACCCAGCACCTGTTGACGCATCGCCGAAACAGCCCTGCCAATGTGCCTCCCCGAAAGCCCTTCCCGAAATGCGGTTTAAGGGCGAAGCACGGGGAACCCAAGTTGATGTTTGCTGATTTTTTGGGTGGAGACCAACCACTAGACTATAAGCCGTTCATT
The DNA here is from genome assembly GCA_009767595.1 of Symbiodinium kawagutii. Lineage (NCBI taxonomy): Eukaryota > Dinophyceae > Suessiales > Symbiodiniaceae > Symbiodinium > Symbiodinium kawagutii. Next base: position 145,197 of record VSDK01021480.1, read on the forward strand.
AACCAACAAATGATCATTAATCAATCATTATAGCTAAAAACTGGTGGCTCGAAACTGACGGATCCATGTCAAACGTTTGATGTACAGCCGACAGTACGAACAGAAACTGGGTGGTGAAACCCAGGTCAAGAAACTTAGCTGAAAGTCAAGGTTTCACTGATTGATGGTAGCATCTCCCGAATTCCCTGTTTTGCCAGCAAATATGATGTTTTGCGTCAGCATTTCTTCCATGAACATGTTCACCATCGGGCGCGTGGCGTCTCTAAATCTGCAATGGGTCCAAAAGGCACCAGCTCATGACCTCCAGTGGTTAGTGCTCCAGTGTGGGTTGAGTCGTTGGCGGTGAAGGACGTTGCGTTACCATAGGGAAAACCCACAGCCTCACCCGACCCCGGCTCGCTCCTTTCGTCGGTCGGCCCACCGTCACATCCTGGCCAGCCTGGGCAGCTCCCTTCATCGAAAGAACTGATCCACCATTGAACCACTCGAGTTTACGGGGTGTTCATTGAAGGGGTTGACAGAATTCAATGTGGTCATCAAGTCCTCCGGCAGGTTGGTTTCACTTGGAGCGATAAAGAATGCTACAATGCTGTCCAAAGAGGGATAATTCCCTTGGTTGTCTGAGGAGGGAACTGTTGTTGCACGATGATTTATTCTTGCATCACATTAACATCCTCTTACACATGCATTAGGGATGGAAACACCCAATGCAATCAATGATGGTACAGGTCATCCCTACAAAGTGCCAATGACAAAAACAAACAATTGCTGCCAATTTTCAGTGTGATCACAAACAACAAAACCACCCACATAAAAGATGTTAGCTGGGAACATGATTCTCTGCACCCCTGAATTCAGTTTGTTAGCACGTCAATGGTGCTTCATTACCCTGCTCCATGGGTGAATCGTCAAAGAACCGCTGCTTTTTCATTATCTGATCGGTGGTTTCAACCCCTCTGAAAAATACTTGTCAGTCGACCCCAAAATAACGGGGAAAATCCAACATGTCAATCAAACCAGCAACGAGCATTTGAACTTAAGAAGCATTGCTATTGCTAGGTACCATCCCCTGTGATTTACTATTGTCAGCCATCATTAGCCAGCAACCAACTATCATGGCTGGTTATCCTCTAGAAATTTCTCTGGGGATGGTCGTCAGGGTTGGGGTCCAACCCACCTGGCTCAGACAGACGCGCCTTCCAATGAATTTGGCAACCCCTCAGCTCTTTCCTTGGAGAATGATGATGATCAACTAGTGGTGAATTAATCGTGATATATAACTCTAGGGCAAATACCCAACAATGATGATGATGATGATGATGATGATGATGATGATGATGATGATGATGATGATGATGATGATTAGATGTGATACTCAAGGGTCAATACCGAGTTACCAATAGTTGAAAATGACCAAGGTTTGCACGGGTTAATAGCGAGAACTCTACGGTGGAAGACTGCGGTGAAAGGGTTCAATCACTTCAAACCTCTCCATGGTGAATCCAGAGCTATTCTCCGTGCACTCTTGTTGATCAACCAACAAGCTGCTAGAGCTACCATTTGATCAACCGCTTGTGATCGCATTATCTGTGTGCAGCCGTGACTGATCAAGATTAAAAACTGTATCAAAGTTGCTCATGGGGAAAAAGGAAGTAATGTCATAAAATGATTTACAAGGAGCCAACCTGCAAAGCGTGGCCAGTAGCCATACAAACCACAAGACATAAAGAACACAACGTTGCTAAGAATTCTTTGGGAGTATCTCAAATCGTGGTACCGCTGAGCCAAACATACGCAGCAGGGATCATTTTTGCGCTACGCCAGTTGGACATCCGAGCTATGCCTCCGGGGAATTTCTTGGTGGGTTCGATAGCCCAACCAGTCTCGCCACAACGTGCAACATGGGTCTGTTCCCTCTCCTCAAAAAAATAATGAAGAAATCACCCTGTCACTTGGGTCAATAATTTGGATCAACACAATAGTTTCAAGCATCGAATCTCCTCGGCTGCAGCAATGTCGGCTCCAATCACAATGGATTGACATCATGATCCCCAACTGACCAGGTCTTATCACCAGCCCTTCACCAGGAGACCGATCGACTCATCGACCGACCAACCAACATATCTGTGAGTTATCTGTTCTTGTTGAACATGTATATCAAGTAACTATTGCTGATTACCATGGCTCCTTGACAACCAACCAAACCACCAACCCAACCAACGCAACCAACCCGACCAACCCAACCAACTAGCCCCAGGGTCACAGAGACGTCGCCGTTGTAGCGATTGGGCTCAGCCAGGTGGTACCTCGGCCCATGGGTTGAACAGCTTTGATAGTGCTTAAGCATGCTGGCTAAGGTGGCTCATGGAGGTTAATCTATGGGGGTCAGCCTTGGTGACTATCGTGGAGATTGGTCTTGGTGGTTTATCTTGCAGGTTCATCATGGTGCCGGCTTGTCATGCTGGTTCAGCGTGGTTAGCTAATATCCACCACTGCTTAAGTGCAGAGTGGCTTATAGTGGCTCTCCTAGTTGCCAATAGATAGTGATGCTGGATAGTTCCTGACTTATGCTGGTCAACGATGGTGCAATTTGGGTCAAAACAATGGTGCCGTTGGTAGTACCTTCCTGAGTTTTGACGCGTCATGCGCCAGAAGTGGCCATGTCTTTCTTGCTCGCAGAACATAGTGCTTAATGTTAGATCCACGTTTGCAAACCATCTATATGTGGGATACGCTCTGGTGATCTAACATGGCAATGGAGAATCACCATTTCCCATTTCCAATAGGTAAGTAATCTACAAAAGGTGGATTGTCCATTGCTATGTTAGATCACCAGGGTGCAAATCATGATAAATTACATTAAATTACCAGCTATTGAAGGTAAACTGGTGGTGGTTTATCAATATGTACCATTTCTGGACAGTTGGAATCAGATGGACAATTTACAACAACTCATAGCCTGTTGGGGTCTGTGCCCCACGAAGAGGTTTCCTCCTGATGTTGAATCATCATTTTGGCAGTCCAAATCCTTCGGTACAACCGGAAGGGATATGTCACTGGTGACTGAAATTGCTCTAAACAATACAGAAAAAACCTTGAGATTTCACGCCGATGCAGGTGAACAATGGTGAACAATGGTGAACAATGGTGAACCATGGTGAGCCCTCAAGACGGGAAACAGCTGGACGACCGTTCGTGGTTGGGGGGGAGAATTGCTCACCTCCCCGAACTCGGGGTCGGGACGCTGGCTCCAAATGTGGTGACTAAACCAGCAATTCCTAAGGTAAGAATACAACTGGGAATGATGATTACGTACTATCTACTAAGCTGTATGATTGTCCAAGTAGGTGGCGATATTGGGAGCCGCTTCCCCTTGTGGCATAGAAAATCCCGTTACGACCGAGATATAGTCGTGCATCTATGGGGTAACCATTGAGACATATGATACTAAGCTGCATTGAAACTGGCGCAGCGCAACCGTCATGATGGTCCCAGCTGAATCTAAAGTGCTTCCTCCCATTGCAGTAGTGACTAGTGGTTTGAGTGATCAAATGCTATGGATCGATGAGGTCAATAACCAATCTTCACCATATGTTGCGACTTGTATCTTGTTGGAAATGCACAGAATTTCTTCTGACCAACTAGTGATTAGCAGGCATGTAAATCAACACACCCTGTGAATCTGGTTGACTAAGCATTCTTTACAACCATTGAGCATTACTAAGGGCAGCTACACGTTGAATCATTGAATCGTCAACCAGGGTGGTTCACCAGCATGATGTGCCAGCGTCCAGGCCAGGGCACTCCTGGGTCAGCGTGCCTGGGGACATGGTGATGTGCAAGGCGTGATGGTTGACATATGGGTGGATGCTTGGTAGGAAATGGTTGGTAGGAAATGGGTGGGATATCCCACAATAGCCATTAATTAAATGCCATTCGTATAATATGATATTGACATGGATCATTTCCGGACTCCCCAGCGTTTCGCAACAGTAAGCGGCAGTACAACCAGCAGAAATCAATAGTGATGATCAAACATTTTTTTGTGAACCAACCAACATACAGCGAGCTAAGTTAAGTTATAGGCCCTGGTTACCCTTTAGCCTAGATAACCCCAACAGCAACCAACCAAAACATGTTGAGATAAGCTGTGCTCTGCCCACCAAGAGCCAACAAGCTAGATCAGGCTGCCAGTTGCCCTATGTTCAACCACTTAACGAGGCCGCATCGCCTTGGAGAACAGGTAAACATATTGTTTACCCCGCATTTATGCCCTTGGAAACCAAGAATCAACAGTTGCTCACACATTTTTTGGGGGGATTTGATCGTTTTTTTTCTCTCCAGGGCAGGTCGATTGAACATCGGGAAATGTCTTGGGACAGCAGTGAGCTTAGAAAAGCTGATTTGGCTTCACAGGTCAACTGGCGCTCCATCATTGACCACGGTATGCTTTTGGGGACATGGCAGCACAACGCAAGAATCAAGAAAAATACCAAGCATCCTTGTTGAAGATCTAGTAAATTGCCAGGTTCTGGTGTCTCGCACGTTCCAGAAAGGTATACCGGCTTGCAAACTTCGCTCAAACTTGTGTTGATGTTTACGTGTTGGTGTTCATGTGTTGATGTTGACGTATCTATTGTTCTCATCATCAATCTTGACTTGCAGCTCCATGACAATGGCTCACAACTCACAATTTTCCTCCCCAATCCTTGAGTTGTTCGGTGGGTACCGCCATTTTTTGACAACCCCACATCTTCTTCTGAGGATATAGGCATATCCATGAATGGTGGCACCCCTAAACCAACTAGTTAGTAATGATCATTAGAAGTAAGGAAACCACAAGTTTTGGGATACAACAATTTCAGTGTGATGGATGAGGCTAATGTGCGATCGAAAGAATAAACCTCCCTTAGTTTTCTACAATTGACCAACTTGACAGGTGCTTTATTGTTGATTTGCCAACTGACAGGTTTGAACAAACCAGCAGCTACAGGAATAAACGCAAGAAACCACCCTTCAGGAGTTTGGATTAGATAGCTGTTAAAATTCCCAACTCAAAAATCAGGAACTTCATGCTGGTGAACTGAACCAGTATGACTGTGTAATACCCCATCCATGGTATCGCGTCGGTATCCACCATGAGGCGCAACTCCCGTCACCCTACGTCCAGGCACTGTCGGTGAAGTACGGGTTCTCCGCAAAATGGAAAATCAATCTGATCCGCCGCAGCGAGTGGCTGGATATCCATTGACTCACACTGCTGAGTCATCAGCAAGCTTGGTGGCTGATGATCACTGCAATGGTGGAGCCAAGCAACTAGCAGTTGATGAGTTAGCAATGATGAATTTCGGCAATGGTAAGCTATGGTCGTGAATGGCTCTCATGAACTGCGTGGCCTTTGGGGAACCTTTAGGACGGATAAACAAAAGTACCCCCCGACTCGAGTTCATCGTTACCAAACCACAGACGGCCAGGTCAAGGGCCCAGCAACAAGCGAGAGGAGTAGAATGTATAGATGGTGGTAGAATTCTAATGTGTAGATGTGTGGTAGAATTACTTCGCGAATTGATCTATATACATGAGTAAGCGTCATGATTTGCGAAAGATCAAAATCCCAAACTAATTCTAAATCTAGACGAAGGAATGCACATAGAGTAGATATACTTTACTGGCAAACATGCATACATACAAATATCCAGTGATCAACATATATAGAACTGATCAAAAACATTCTCTTCTGATTGACCTCTCAAGATAGCATCAAAAGGCCGCATCTAAACTGATAAGTTGTTGATGGCTCTTTTGTGGGTGATTTACAGACCAACAAGCAGCAAATGTTCGTAACTCATGTGAGTGTATGTGATATACATATTTAGCTTTACACGCATATGTAGACAGCAATACAAACATTTACAATCACATACTGTATTGTATTGCAAAAAATATCACCGACACACCAGCCAGATTTAAACTTATCAGGATCGCATACGAGCGGAAACCACCACAGACTTAGCCAGCTAGTCTACCTATCTCTAAGCATAGCTTTCTATGTGGGGATTCTTTATACCAGGGGAAAAAATTATGCCTTGTCGTTCTAAGTTATCTTGATCTGTCGGTTATGGATCGACCTGAAGGTTAAGAGTTCGACGGTACAAACGGACCATCACATCCCAAAACAAAGATCCAGAGATCTGGTGAATTGATTTTGCATTGAACTTGGAAACGCGAAGCTCAACACCGGAGGCTTTCTGGACCCAAAGCAGTGACAGTTGTTGAGGCAAATTTGAATAATGGAGAATTTTTGGCATTCTCACTGTTTGGGATTTTCATTGGTTGCAATGTCCGTCCAACATGTGCCAAACAAACATTCAAAACCATCATCGTCAGCCATCTTTGCAACCGCTGTTGTTGTTCTTGTCATGCAACCAGGTTTATCATGATCAACCAACCATACTCAATATCTTTCTCCACATAATCAAGTTGTATACCCTGTGGTGAACCAACATGGCTGGCTGCAAAATCTGCCATAAATGATGATTTCCAACAGTTTTCCATTGGGAAGATGGTGGATTTTCCCTTGCCACGTTTACCAAGTTGGCGAACCAACCAACCAACCATATCCAACCATTCTCACTTGGTAAAACCAACCAACCGTATCCAACCATTCTCAATATCCATTCTCCCTTGGTAAAACCAACCAACCATATCCAACCATTCTCAATATCCATTCTGCCTTGGTAAAACCAACCAACCATTGGTGATTTACAGCCTTCAGAGCATCAGCCTGAAGTTTTGTAACTTGTTGCGCCTGAAACCTTTGTCAGCATCTTCCAGGTCCACATCTTCCGCTTCGATGGTCCTGCGCAGGTTGTGACTGCCGAGTCTGTGCAGAACCCCACCCTTCCAGTTACCTATATAGTAGGCAACCAGTGAACCCCTGGCGTAGGGATGGTTCAGATATTAGAAAAGGCAAGTGGAAGAGTAAGGTAAGTTTTGATTTGCTGTTGGACACTATGCTTGTTTGTACCCTTGGAACTAAGAAAGGCTCTTTTTGTTGTATGCACGTAAACATGTGCAATGTATCTTGTATGCAAAAAGTATACATTTGCAAAGTCAGTATGTCAATTTTCGCAAATATAGATACGCACATTATACAGGATTTCCATGTCCACATCCACATGTGCAAATACATGTGCATCATGTGAACAAGTTGAAACAAACAACATAAATGGATATAATAGATATTCAGATAGTCTACCTACATGTAGTTACCAAAGGATATGTTCTACAGACACATTTATTGGTTTAATAGCCTCACATTTGGTGAGTTTCCAACCCATTTCAATGACCCTGGCTGGGTGGCTTTCTGGCGTGTGAGACCATGGCGCATGGACATGGGTCTTCCACTACAGCAACCTGTGGACCTCTGGGAGTTTCTCAAGGGTTACACTTCGGGTTGTGTTATGAGGGCATGTTTTCTGAAATATGTCACAGATTTGGGTGTACGTTTCGGGGTGTGTTTTGTGGGTATGTTTCGGGTAATATTTCGAGGGCGTGTTTTGCACCAGTCGAAGATAGAAAGGTCAAGAAAAGAAATACTATTTCACCAATCATAGGAACTCGAGGGGAAAAAGCTCCGAAACGCGCTTGGTTGGAAGCTTTACTCCTGGTTGGAAATTTTCCAGAATGGGTTCTGCAAACCACCTGGTAGACACTGCAAACCACCTGGTAGACACTGCAACCACCTGGTAGACAGCAACAATTTCTGGGGCGCCACTGCAAACGATGAAATTCGGCGAATGTTGCTCCTGATTACATTGCCACCAGTGTTTGCGGTTACTGGTTGGCATTCTTTGAGTTCATGATTTGATCATTGACCGTCATTAGAATGGCTCATTGCTGCTCCTAGTACCACAAGCCATCAATCGCCATGCTTTAACCACGCTATTGATCCCCCTCCCAGCGATTATGCAACACAGCCCTTGACTACTTTGACCAAGAATTCTCACCGCTGTTGAGTTCGTCGCAGTTCATCATGGTCCGTTTTCCACCATCGATGTTCGTTATCACCAACGATGCTATCCACTGGTACAAACCTTCATTCACCTTGGTTATCCACTGGTACCAGCCTTCATTGGCCTTGGTTGCCATCGGTTACCATCAGCAATGCCTCCAATTGGAGCCCTGTTGGAGCACCAACGCCATGGCTCGCAAGCTGGTGGTCACCCGTCCCCCAACCTGAGATACTCCAGCACTGGAATGTCATGGGACTCGATCTCATCCTCAAACCTGGGACCGTTGACAAGGTGGGGCCCCCAGGATCGCTACGTTGGTTTATAACTAGGGTAACTACTAGTTATGGTGGATATGACTATAGTGGTAACTACTAGTTATAGTGGATATGATTATAGTGGTAACTGCTAGTCATGGTGGATATGACTATAGCTGAAGGCTTATAAACCAACTTACAACCAGGGAGGCCCCACCTTGTGCCACGAATTGTCATCGATCAATGGACGAATCATGGGTTCTGTTGGCACCAAAAGTGCTTGGTGTTTTTTCACCACCCAGTTGAACAACTGGTTGATGGTTTCCAGTTTCAAACTGATTGTCACCAAAAATGGTTGGTGGTTTTTCACCACCCCATTAAAAAAAGAGAAATAACTTGATCATAAACATCAGGACTTATAACCATGAGAAATCCCAGTGGTAATGCTATGATAACTGCAGTCAGGACATATCTGGTTGGTGGTTATAACCCTCTATGAAAACTATGAGATCATCAACCAACCATCCCTACATGTTTGAAACACATAGTTGACCCAACGAGACAAAAATCACAAAACATGACATGCATGGGTTAATTCATCAAATAACCCCTTCCCTGGCTCATGTTAAACCCCCTTTCGCGGAAACGTTCGCATTGGAATCAATTGGCAACTCAAGGGGAAGCAAACAGGAGGGTTCATGGTTGGTTGTTATCCATTCCTCTGGGGCTGGTACTTGCTGCATCACCAAAACCGAACATGTTTAGGGCTGAACATGGGTCCCCGGCTGCAATGTTTTCCCCCAACCCAGTAAAAACTTGGTGTCCCATGGGACTTTTTGTTGGTTACTATCTTTTTGTTCTCGCTAGCTGCAATCACATTGTCCAGTTGTCATCATGACCAATGTAGCATAATGTAACCAAACAAATGCCAGGTTATCATCATTGCAATGATTGGCACGAGAGTGGGCTGTTTCATGTCAAGGAGAAGTCTCTTCCATGTCGCTTAGGACCCCTGCTGCTCAGCATTCTGATGTTATTCTGCTTGCTGTGAGAGCCACGCCGTGCCCCGATGGATGGCTGACTGTGCGAAACAGCCCAACCCATCAACTGTGGCATCTTGTTTTTCTTTTTAACACTCTAGTTGTCACCATGTTTGACCGATTGGAATACTCACAAAATGATTGAAACAGATTCAATTATATTATGTTTCAACTCTAATATTGCGTGTATATATAGATGTATGTTGGTAAGTAGTGTTAATTATCTGTATCATGCGAACACAAAGAAAGAACATTTGCCTTGCATTGTCTTTGCGGTTCACGTGATTAGATGACAGCCAACTTGCCAAACATATTTGAGGACATTGTTGTCAACTGTGCTCAAATGGTTGTGGGTCAAAGCCCTGTACCCCTGGTGTACCATTTCCCATTTTAGCTATTATCCCCCATAAGATTGATGGTGAGCTCGCCATAATGAATCATGTAGTCATATACCCTATGAGCCTATGATTGTTGAGTGTTGATTATCATACCCTATTGTTACCACTCTTGATGGTGACTATCCTCCAGTGAGTAATATACCATATGGGTGTTTCTCAGAATATGGGACCCCCAGTTTTCATCCTTATTAACCATTTATAGCAATAAGCCAACCATAACTTTGGGGGACCCTACGGCTTAAGAAACCACCATATTCTTGTTGACTATCATACCCTCTCATCAACCACTCACCAGTCCCTCAATCATTGGCTACTGCTGGTACCGCTGCTCCAAGCGTCGCTGGATGATTCAACAGCGCCTCAGGCAACGCGCTGGACAACGCGAACGGCGAAAGGCTACAGGTGAACACCAAACTAAGCACGCTGAAATAAGGACTGCGCGACGCTGTCGGTCCCCCTGTTTTTGCAGTGTTCTTGGTTGACTTTGAATTTTTTCTATGATTTTCAATGATTTTTATAGATTTCAGATCAATTTATCAAAGATGGTGAAACATACCAAATAAACACATGGATATAGAAATTGACAGATGGATGCCAGAAATATGGATTTGCGTTCTTGGTTTCCTCTTTTTTCGTTCCACCGATAATTCAATGGAAGGCTTAGAAACACTTATTTGACAGAGATATCAATATTCAGGTGGTGTTACATGTCAATAGTTGAAACCAACGGGCCAACTCACTATCTGCAAATCTAGAGATGAGCAAAACATAGCAAAACTATATATATATGTGTATATATAAAAATATAAATATAAATATATATATATATATACCAATTTTGGTGATGGATTCGGAGACCCCCAGCATTACCCAGAACTGGGGTTAACATCCACCCTTGTGCTGTTGTAACACTGGCAGGATGACAATCACTGACTGATAATATCTTGGATGGTGGCTAGTTGCTCCATCCCCAAAAAATGCGGACATAAATCAAAGACCATTGTCCCAAGTCCCAAGTAGTTGGTTGAAAAAAACAAACACTTGAAACCACCAACAAGTCAACCGTGAGGACTCATGGTAGACATATGAGAATATCACCTATGCTTGGCAATAATTGAAAACACCAATCAGATAAAACCATCATCATCCCTCAACTATCATATACCCTATTGCTGGTTACAAGTGGAAAGCCAAGTCATACCTGAGTCAATCAACCCAACTCTCAAGAGTCACACCATAGTTTCAAAGGTCAGCCTTTGAGATTCGCAACATGAAACTTCAATACCACAGTGGCTAAAGAAGCTGCTTCTTCTTACGGTGCCTCTATTTGTTCAGTTTCGGGCTCAGTTGGCTTCTGTTTTCGCAGGGCCATCAAGTTCAAAGCCGTGTGAAGTGTTTTCTTCAGGGTTTTGGAGGAACAACGGGAGGGCTTGACAAACAAAAAGATAGGAGAACCTAAACTCAACCATCAATCGGAAAAAAACAACACAAACTTGTCAGTGGAGATGCGCGAATCCAAAGGTCAGGAAGCAGGTTGCGAAGAAAATGGCTACAGCCAGATTGCTGGTTGCCAAGCTGAACACCACTTATTTCATGAAACCAGGTTCATGCCACATGGCTCAACACACGCTAAAATAGCTCAATCTGAGTCATGATCTGTCATGATTACACATCAAACAAACCTTAAATCACTCTAACCACAAGAGTTCCACCATGGCTTTTACTATTCAAGGAATGACTTCAGAGCAGATCGGCGCAACAAAATCTTTTGACTGTACCATGCGCCATAGTCAGCCAATGTCAACGATCAATTCTTAATTAAAAAATCAATTAGACATACCAATCAATTCAACCAATGTCAACCCTTACAGTTGATACAGTTCACCACAGTCAGCTTTTGTAAGCGGAATAGTTATAACCATCATTGTTACAACCAACCTGAGAACCCCCCTTGAAATCGCCAACCAGTTTCTGATGGTTATGTTCATCAACAGTACTGGCGTCGCTGATCAAGTCACGGTCACCCAGAAGCCCTTCAGAGCCGGCCTCAGGACATGGAATTCTGGGCGTTGGGGATGGTGCATCAGAAATATGGACTAGTAGTCACAGGAACATAGATGGATGCGTATGTTTCTTTAAACAAAAGGGTAACCCCCTAATGATGCAATATTGACAATCTATAATAATTAAACATTTTGGTCCCTATTTTGAGCAATCACCATGGATTGATCAATAATAAACAAAACACAATGGATGATTGGATGCTTGACTGATGATTCAGAACCAATCAACCAATGGGAGGCCCACTGGCTCCGAAGTGGCCCTCCACCGGTGGATGTTGCTGCCCTTGGATTCCCGTTGCTTGGGTGATCCAGGGTTTGAAGCACCATGGACACCCACCATCCACGAAACTCAAAACAAGTTCGACCGGAAACCATCCAGTTTGGGCGGCCTTCCGAATCGCATTCCCCATTGAACTCAACATCAACACGCATTGTTGTTTATGATGTTCCCCTATATCATGAAGCAGCCTTGAAGCAGCCTATTGAAAATTTAATTCTTCTGTTGCGGACAGTGGCATGCTACCGCATCTGCTGTCATCCCTGCTGCAGCAAGGAATGTCAGGCTGATGATCCAAACCAACTAGTAACTAGAAACCATCGTTGTAAAAATGATGGATGGCTACCACACAAAATGTGAACTTATCGTTAGGCAAAACTATTAAAAAAACAGAAAAGGGGATAATACGGGCCCCATTTTTCTTACTTGACATTTTTCTTCTTAAACTATCCAATGGCCGTAGGTGGTTCTTTCATTCCAAGATACTTTGAACTCTTCTCGTGCAATACAATGCCAAATCATGGGTTTGATTTTTTACTTGTCAATATTGAATCCTATTTTGCGATTAATCAAACAAAAATTGAATTGCCAATATCAAACTTCATTTGCAAATTTTGGGTTAAGGTAATAATTGAATTGGCAATAAGCAATTTGACGGCATTGAACAAATCTAAATTGCCGATTGCAAACTCCAAAATATTTTATGTTATAATGAATTTGAATATATTATAGTCTCCAGTCATCCCTCCCGGAGTCTTTGGTCATCCCTTCTAAGGGGGGTTGCCTCCCAGGGGGGGGGGTCCGGAAAAAAAAAAAAAAAACTTTTATTTTTATTTTTTTTTTTTTGGGGCCCCCCCCCCCCCCCA
>VSDK01021480.1:158145-175773 GCA_009767595.1 Symbiodinium kawagutii
CCAGAAAAAAAAAAAAAAAAATTCAAATTTTTAAAGTTTTTTTTTTTTTTTTCCCCCCCCCCCCCCCCCCGGGGATCCTATGAATCCTTGATAAAGAAACCTACTCATGGGGGTCGAGCAAAAAGGAAAATACTTGTGGAGGCTCTGAGGTTCCTTGGTAACTCCTTGGGCAGCAACTTGCCACTATGAACTTTTTAAATTGCAATATTAAAGTCTAATTTCACATGTGCAATTTCATTTGGGAATGTCATCTAAGAATTTCATTACAAACATAGTATTCAAATTGCCAATGTTAAGCTTAAATTGCCAATACTAGATTTAAGTCACACACCAATTTGAAAATTGAATTGCCAACATGAAATTTTGACTGCAGACATCAGCTGATTAATTTGGATTTTATAAGTTAAAAAGTAGATACTACTAGCTGCAGCAAATCCCGTGCGTAGCTAGGCACTAGCTCATCAGAGAATACAACCATATATCAACATAATTGATGTCATCGTATATGTCCCAACTCTATAGGTATGAAAGCAAACATGCATGATAAATTGCAATCAGGAATTAAGGAGAATGCAGCTTAAGCCATGAATACTAATTTAACGATGGAACGCAACCAAGGCTTTGTAGAATATTACCACTGCTTGGGGATTTCGTTGCAACAATGGTCTTCAAATTAGCATTAACAAAATCAAACTGCCAATCCTAGATTTAAATAGGAATACTTAAATCAAGTTCAAAGTTGACTGGCCAATATGACATTTTGAATGCACCAAATCCTAAAAAACAATTGAATGAAAATAACTTGCTAGCTGCAGCAAATCCCCTGTGTAGTTAGGCACTAGCTCACCAGAGAATACAACAAGGTAACAGTATAATGCTAATGCATGTCATCCCACATGACTTAACTCTATGGGTAGGAAGGCAAAAATGCATGATGGATTGCAACCAGGAATCAATAGAATGCAGCTTAACCCATAGGTACTTGGGCACTAATTCTACAATAGAACCCAGCCAAGGCTTCATATGATATTACCACCGTTTGGTGATTTCGTTGCAAAAATGCTCTTTAAATTAGCATTAATTAATAAAATCAAGCTGCCAATCCTAGATTTAAATAGGAATACTGATTCAAATTCAATATTGACTTGCCAACATGACATTTTGAATGCACCAAATCTTAAAAAACAATTGAATGAACATGACTTGCTAGCTGCAGCAAATCCCCTGTGTAGTTAGGCACTAGCTCACCAGAGAATACAACCAGGTAACAATATAATGCATGTCATCCCACATGACCCAAGTCTATGGGTAGGAAGGCAGACATGCATGATAGGTTGCAAACAGGAATCAGTCAGTAGAATGCAGCTTAACCCATTGGTACTTAGGAACTAGTTTTGCAATAGAATCTAATTAAAACCATATATAGTGTTACCAGTCCTGTGGCAGCCAATCCCCTAGCTAGCAGGACAGAACTGCATGATAAATGGCAGTCAAGTGGCAATGTACTGCATGTGGCATGAACCCACTTTTATCCATAAGTAGTAAGCCTGAAATGCAAAAACATGATAGATTGCAACCAGATCTTCACAGGCTAACTACAGCCTGTGCCATGGGTAGTTGGCTCTAGTGAGCCATGTGGCTCAACTAATAATGATATAAACCCCACTAGCTTTACATGTGATTTGGTTATCCTAGCAACTGCTTTCATGGGAAGGAAGCAAGGCATAAGCACATAATAGGTTACACTCGGGTATTGTGAAATTCCAACAGCCATGAATACATGTAGCAACCCTTTAGTATCTGCTGATGATTTTAAAGACATAGATAAAAAAAATATCATGGTCTCATCAATGTTTTTAACAGTTGAATGCAAGGGATTAACATATTTTAATCTGTTAAACTAATTTTTGTTACAAGTACTTAGAAATCATGAAAAATCGTCAAAAACCATGAAAAAATGGGGCCCGTATCATCCCCCGCTCTCTAAAAAAAACAAGAGGCATTCCCAGTTTGGATCCGCGTATGGGCATGGAGATCCCAACGTAAACTGTTCTGTTCATGTTTGGGATGTTCACCGTGGGGGTAATGTTGGTTCTTGACGGATGATAATGACCAGTAACTTGACATGCGTGAACATCCACGGCGGTGTTGGCGCTCACTCTCATTCAGCGATCATACACTTGCCAACTACATTCATGGGTGGCGTGAAACATATATACACCTGAAACATCAGCACCCGTCCTCCAGTCAAGAATTGACAGTCCGAAACAGTCAGAAAATAAATGATCATTGGCCCCACATTCTTCCCATACCCGTGTTGTTACATCTACCCCTCCACTTTTGCATCCTGCACGTCAAAAAACTGAGTATGATGTTGACATGCCGTTGTATACCGATCGTTTTTTTTTGAATGCGTTTTTTCGGCCTAACAAATGTACTTTTAGTTTCCTGGCCTAGCCCCGCAAAAAAAAAAACAACAATTTTTAATGTCATCCAGTCCGAATCTCCTCACTAACACATCTCCCCACGCAATGCCTGTGCATAGAAATCTCTCCATACACATTGAGTGCCCACAGCATCACATATGGTTGTGGGTCAAAACCCTGCACCCCTGGTTCCCCCATCATTAACCATTGTTTTCCCTTATTATTGTTGGTAAATCCTCCATTAGTTGGTTGGTTACTATTGACCCAATGCCGAATTTATTCTGGAAACTACAATGTTACAATGTATGTGCGCTTTTTGTACGCCCAGGCGGACCGCCACCCCGAGGTGCACACGTTCCGGTCAGCGGATCTTCGGAGTCTTTGCCATTCCACAACACCTGCTTGGTAACCCTCATGTGCTGGTTGGTTGATGAGGGGCATTGGTGATCAAAACTTGAACGAAAGATATAGCTATTTAAGTTAAGATTGATAAAATATGCTCACCACGAAAAATTTAAAAAACGACAATTAAATCCGTCGATGTGGTCGATTGGTAGACAACAAAGAGATTGGTCAATGAACAGGGGACACCGACCATGCAGCAAAAATCAACAACTGGTCCGGCTGGTTGGCTCCTAAGCCGTGCAGAAGAGATATCTTAGTCAGTGATTCGTATTCACGATGCATCTGGATCACCAGCGGTTCGTGTAGTCTGGATTCATGTATCTACTTTCGACCCGCTGGCGAGCTGTGTCCACTTTGCATTACCATACTGACCATTCAAACTCCCGGGTGCAACCATACGTTAACTGGATCATTTGGTGGTTCTCAACCGTCGTGGTTCTGGGATGCTTGGAAGTGCCTGAGAGGGAGCTATGTCGCCGCCAATGATTGTTTCGTTTCAATATCAACAAAAACAAATTTCCTTACACGTTCCAATTGAAAATGGCGTAGGAATCAATGAAGGTAGGCCAACGCGGCCAGCGTCAGTTGTAAGACTGTCGCCCGCTACCTGCCCAAGTCACGCGCGGAGCGGGGCGAAAACCACATTGCACAACTGCTGTACTCGCGTGGCAGGGCCGCCGCTGCGGCCGGGGCTGTGGCTGGGTCTGGGCTCCGCGGCGCTGCTATTGCCACGAAAGAGTTTTTGTTCAGGCCAACTGTCTTACAGCGGCGTCTAGCAAGGCTCTTGCAATTTTTGTGCAGCTTGACCTGCGGCGCAATGCCCACGCGAGCATGTGCCTAGGCGCGCCTACCGAATTGATCCGAATTGTTGCTGTATGGGCGGCCCCTGTTCATTTTTTATTTCTTTGCTCTTCTGCTAGCGTCCGCAGGACCAGCGCCACTGAAGTTGGTGAAATCGTCCATGAGACGTGGTACAAAACCTGTGACCACCGTGCACGTCAAAAGCCGCGCAATTGCTGGGTCTGAGAATGATAATTGCGGAGCCCCTTCACCACTCGGTTCAGCTATCTACCCGGCAAAATAGCTTTCAGCTGGCCCCGCAAGAACGAAATATCGTCCCTTCAGGCTGGCCCCGCAAGAGCAAAATATAGTCCCTCAAGTCTACCAGACAACGATGAAAAGGATAAGTAGGAGAAAAAAAATGACGACAACGACCACCACCACCACCATGCGGTTGCGGAAATTTGAAGAAATTTGTCAGAATAAGAACCCTATTTGAAAAAACTTTTGGCTGATGAAATGATTATGATGACCTTTTTTTCTGTGCTGGTGTCATCTCTCTGCGTTTTTCCTTTGCAAGTGTGTTTTTCTTTTCCGGTGATTTGTTATAAAATAGGGAGACCAATTATCCACAAAAAAAAACAAAAAATAACCATTTTGCTTGGAAACCATTGATTTTTCGGGGTACCACATGGCACCACTATTTTGGCACATACCCATGTCAGTATTGCCTACCACTCATGTCAATGTTGCCTACCAGTCCTACCACTTTGACGTGCAAATGTGCGTTTTGCCATAGCGGCTCGTCTTCCAAAAATTGACTCACGCGCGGTGTTTTGATGATTTTGACTTGCAAACGTACGGTGGTGTTTTGATTATTTTGACTTGCAAATGTGCATTTCGCCACAGCTGACAGCACTGTGTTTTTTTTGCACATCTCATCTTCCAAACGTCACTCGGAGCTGTCAGTCTTTTACGATTTCAGCTTGCAAATGCGCGTTTCGCGTTCCACTTTCCCTAGAACTGAAAAACAAAAACTCAAAATTACACCTCAAAAAAATCCGCCTTTAAAACAAATCACAAATAAAATGGGCTCAAGTCTGGACTGCTGCCCAGGCAGTGGGTTTGAAATGGATCCGAACTATTGGCTCCAAAGTTTTGGTTCACTTGTTTTGGCTCAGTTGGCTTAGACGACCAGCCCGTACAATAAAAATTGGCAGCCTCCAGGCTGCGATGATGCACAAAATTTTCAAATTGACATGTCAATTTTGACACGTGCACGTTGAAGTTTGAGTGGTGTCAGACTCTCACTTTGCGTTTGCTCTTCGGGACCCCAAAGTCACTGAGTCAATACTGGCTGGCAAGGTAGGGGGGCAGGGCGGAAACAATCAATAATTCCAGGGAACTATCATGACTGGTGCAACTCTCAAGGGGAATCCCCTTAGGCCAGTTCACTTCAAACATTTTCGTACCAAATTTGCCTTCATGATCTTCATGTTTTTCTGCTGACCATTTGGCCCAACTCCGACTTGGATGCACGGCGGTGTGAGTGGCGTCACCCTCACAAGTTAGTTTGCTTGCATGTTGAGAATTTGAATCATCTACAGTGCCGCTCCAATAAAGCTTGCATATGCCAGCAGTCTGCGATCCCTCGCGATCACCGCAAGATCAGAAATTGTGTCAATCACCAACATGCGTCAAGTGGAAAATTGTCAATGAAAACATGCAAAAAACACTCACAAATTGTGAGGGTAAAGCCACTCACAAATGTTCAAAAAACACGGGTCAAGTTGACATGGAAAAGTATCTTGTGCAGCATGGCTGCCTGGAAGTTGCCAACTATCCAACTTTTGTCATATTGGTCTGACTCAGTAAGTTGAGCCACAAAACCCCACAAAAATTGAGCCAACATTTTGGATCCAGACCGCCACTGCCTTGGCAGCAGCCCAGACTTGAGCCCATTGTTTTACCTTTTCAGCAAACATTGTTGAGCCAAAACTTTGAGCCAAAATATTTTTGAATTCCAGGGAAAGTGGACCAACTCCCTCTACAAGTCAGCAAGTCTCTGATCTACTGACGGACTGCTTATTGCTTCAACTTTACCTAAGTCGGACATTTGACTTCCAAACTTCCTGCAATGAATCAAACACACAAGAACAGAAACAATTACGGATCATTTCGATGAGCAACAAAAATCAGCATATATTGGAAGAATCAAATGAGCACCAATGAAACATAATAATCATTCTTATATGGCTATGGGTCAGAACCCTGTACCCCTGGTTCCCCATCATTAACCAGCCTGTTTTCCCTATTATGGTTGGTTATTTCCCCCCACTATTGGTTGGTTAATATTGGCCCATAGCCATTTTTTCCAACCAAACCATGAAACAACAAAAACGAGTTCCTCCGCAAACACCAACGCTACTGAGCAACCAAGCCCAGAACCAATGTCCCATGGGAAACACAGTGGACAGTCACAAACATGAGTTTTCCACTGAAGCAATAACGGATAGCCTTGACGTACGCCAGAGGAGGACAACGAAACGTTTGATGTCAACCGGGCGACCGAATGAGATGGTACCTTCCTGAAACCTAAACGCTGCAAGGCCATGGATACTTGAAGAGTTCAATTTTGATGTGACCAGGGATGATTTCATCAGCAGGGAGTACGGGTCGTTGTTTTCAAGTACTCAGCAGTCGACAGATGCTCATCTGAGGCAGGGCAGGTATGCAAACAAATAGCATATGGCTTTTCTGGGAGGGTCCACCTGCAAATGGCTGTGATCGCCAAGTAGTCAGCTGTTGTCAGGATGTGTCAGGATGTTCACTTCATTGGCACATTTGCTTGTGCAGGGCTAATCCAACCATTCCGATCTCCATTACTGATTTCAATCGTAACATATTCTTTGTTATCCTGTTGTCCCATACTCTTGATTCCCCATTACTGGATCACAATTCAGCATCCAGTCCTCTTACAGTACTGATCCACATGACTAATTCAGCCTCCAGTACGCTTTGCTCATGGCTGGAATCCCCTCAGTAGCATCATTTCGCCCACCATTTCTTCGGTGGGGCCACCTGTTGCCAGTAACTCAGATAGAGATCTCAAAGGATTGTACAACTCGACGGGTGAAATCACGCAGCTCTATCTGGTTGGCGGTTGAACCAACCATTTGTTAAAATTATTCGGGAAAATATAAAAGGTTTGAAGCCACCAACCAGCTATCAATTATGAACTTGTCTCTTACATTTCTGCTGCAGCTTTCCGCTGACATGGAACAAAAGCCCCCTAATTTGCCCCTCCTGTTCATCCCAACGCTACCCACAATGGCTACCAGCAGCTGCTGAAACGTTTAGAAGCATCGGGTCTTTTGGCCGACCATCCTTATGAATCGTTTAGCGTTGCGAATCATAATTGACCCTCATGGAGCAGACTCTACCAGTGACATCCATCAACCAGAGTCAATCGTCCTGCTATTCTCGCCATCATCAACCACCATTCACCATCATAAACGACTATGACTATGACTATGACTACATATTATCCTGGATCCACAACGGTAGCCATCCAAGCTCGGCCAAACCTCCCCTGCTTCCCAGCAGCGCCCCTGGACCTGGTCGCGTTGATCCATCAAGGGGGTCTGACGCTCCTGAAACTTCCGCCGGAGCTGTTGCACCTCTTTCTCGAAGTCCTGGCACCGGTGGCGCTACGCTGATGAAGCGCTGGAAGCGCAGCGGCGACCACCTCGGGTGTCATTCGCGGTGACTTGCGCGAGCGGGTTGTCATGTGAATTGATGGAGTTGATGAAGGTCAATGGATGGTGGATGATGGTGGATGATGGAGGATGATGGTGGTGGATGGTGATGGCGTTGACTTAGCCATCTCGGTGCACCAGTGCACTGACAACATCCCCACAACCATTTGCTCGGTGGGCTAGCGGCTAGCGCCAATTTTAGACGGTACCCAGGTGGCCAGCCAAATAGTGGTGGGAGATCAACGGTATGATTAAATGCACTCGACGCAAAGGTTCTCTTGCGCCAGATCTTACGCGGTACTTATGCGACCACACTTTGGACTTACGCGCAGGACATGGAGGACTCAACAAGAGATCATAAAAATCCTCAAGGAACAGCTCAGGCAAGACCTGTTTTTCAAGTCTCGTATGCCAACATGTCTGTTGACAACTGCTTACGCATGAGCTTACGCACCCACGTTTCACGAAAATGGTTACGCCAGCTTACGAAACACAGGGTTTTACTTACGCGAAGCCTCCAAATGTCACGACTGTATATCACCTCTAGGCAGGGTTCTGGACGTTGAAGTCATACCCCCAGTCATCATCCAATGTCAACCGTTTATAGGAATAAACCAAGCATTTTGATGCATTTTGGGGATCCCTTGAGCTTAAGGTAAGTCGAACCAGTGGTGCAACCCTCCATGCCTTCTGGGCGGCCAGCATTTGGTCATCCAGCCGTTTCAGCCTGGTTTTCCGGGCCGGTTTCCCTCAACCAGTGCTGCAATAAGGAGCTGCTGGGTACCTGAAAGGCATTTCCCTGAAAGTGATTCCTTAACATGTTGGTTTCGACCTAGCCAGTTTGGGGACCCCCTACAAATGGTTGGTTCTCTTCGTTCAACGAAGGATTTCCCCTATAACAAAAAACGCCCATATGGAAGCATGGATATCCTAAAGTGACGATATGTGGCCATGAATAGCCAGTAAAATCAACTGACTGAATTCATTGCCATCTACTTTACTGTAAGCCGTCAGTTTTGCATTGACAAAGAACATCCAGATAACCCTCAGGTTTCAAATGCAAGAGGCCCAGGTTTAGATTTCATAAAGACCATCGGAACACAGGAAGGTAAACACACATACATGCAACCAATGAGTGAGGTGTTCCAAAAGCAAGGGTTTAAGTCAAAGAAAGAATCCAAGGACAAACATACCATAAGCCCATTTCTTCTTCCCTTCAGCATTTCTTCCCATATGAACATGACTCCATGACCCCTATTACAAGAAATGGGCTCTCAAGACAAGCAAATCCATGGTGGAACTCCCTCACCCTGGCAATTTCTGGCAAAAGACCAAACCCTTCAAGGAACATACTGCATCACCAGTGCTAGTCCCTCAAGTGTTCCTAAGCATATCTCCTGCTTACAAGAAAGTGTCGATTCCCAGTAACAGCTCTTAAATTTTTGGTGGGTTTCCAAGCAGTTCATGGAGTATCGAAGACCCAAGAGTGTATCTATATATATATATATATACATGTGTAAACCAATATATTCATCTATGTACGTACAAGTGCATGTGCACATATCACACTCACATATAGACAAATAAAAACAAATATATGCATATATATATATATAGAGAGAGAGTTACTAATCATGTACTCATCACATGTATTTACTCGGTTTGTACCGGGATCCTGGGAAGATCCTTGCTCCTCTCGTCATCAGAATCTCCCACGCGCACTGCCAAGTTGCTCAAGGACCACACTGGACTCAGCCTCGTTGAGGATGGGTCAAGACCATCGACAAGCTATAGACCCCCTTGACCTGCTTATTGGCCTCCCAATAAAAAGTACAGATCCCTTACGAAACGAAGGTTTCTTGAGAGTTTCTTAACACTAGGGGATAACAACCAGTAATTTCTGGCAAATTATCTATGGCATTTGATTCAACTTTCAACAGTCGATTGTTGTGGTTTGGTTGGCCTTTGAAATGCACTTGAACTGCAAACCCACCATCCTTCATCCTGACTCTGTACATTAATATGCCACGGGCATAGTAAATAATTGCAAAAACGGTGTTCACATGTGTTCACTGAAACCTTCCTTTCTGAGCGACGGAAGTTGTTTGGAGTTGATCTCGTACTCCAACACCAGCTGCCCGTCAACCTACAAGATTCTGGACACTATGTTTAATTCTGCATAAACTTACTTCCAACCGAAGAGACTTGCCAATGCATTCGCTAAGAAACACAGGTGCTCAGGTTCGCATATATAAAGAGTATATATTCAAACATGTTTCTGCACAGTATCTAATTTACTACTTTTAAACTGCATTACATGACTGACTACCCCAAAAAACGTGCGCAGCAAGCACAGGGACCACCCCAACATGATCAGCTTGAGCACGTCACGGGTTCTGCTGGTTGATTCACCCCTGTACCAGCTATCAGGGGCAGCAACTGGGAACTGATTGCTTCAGGATATCACACCACCGATCCCAACCCCATGTTGATGCCTTTTCTGAAAGTCATGACATGAGGCTATCCATAAAGTGGGCTACTCCACATCGCCAAAATACGTGACATTAAGGCGTCTTGTACGAAAACCAGGCAGCATTATTGTGCATTTGTGGGGCGTGATGGGTACTGTTTGGATCCAGGATCATCAGTCCTGAAACCATTAGTCATCATCATCATCATCATCATCATCATCATCATCATCGTCATCATCATCCTCCTCCTCCTCATCATCCTTGCCAACCATTTTTGAGCATCATTCAGCACCATCAACCAGCACCATCATAAACCAGCACTGGCCAAACCCTGGCCTCCTGCTCTACTGCGACTTCCGCCATGGCGGAGCCCAAAGGCACAGGCAGCGCCCGAACTGTTTGCTGCTGATGGAGCAACGTATCCACCAAAAGGCTCTGATGGGAAGTCTGATGTTTGGTGATTTGAAGCAGGGTGACGGTCCGAAATGCGGGACAAGCAGTCAACCCAGGTGGTCTAATGAATATCTGACAGGGAAAAGTGGGAAAATCGTATTTTTGAAGATAGCTGATTTGGCTGATTGGCAAAACATCGTTTTTTGGCTACCCCGAGTCCGTATCGAAGTGTATCGAAGCATCAAAAACCAAATGAATTTCCATGCTTTGACCTGGGTTTTCCAAATGAATGCTCTATAGTCATCCCACTTTCAAGGTGACATCTGGGCCCAAGCTGATCAAATCTAGAGCCCGGGTGCCAAGACAGTCCTTACCCCAAGTCCTGACTCAAGGTGAATTGAAATAACCAACAGTGGTTCTCTGGTTTTACCACGAGGCCAGTGATGCTAAGTGAATCCTGGCTGGTCCATTGCTAGTAGGTTACTAGGCACGATTCACCCCAGACTTGGATTCATGTTTCCCGGCTGCAAAACTGGTTGACATCTGCCCGGATCATCAAGTGAGCCAAGCTTCAGCAACGCCACGGGCACAAGCAATGGCCGAAACATGTGTAGCTAGAGCAAGTGAGATGAGGAGTTGTGACACTTGAGAGTCGACATTGGAGCCACGCAATGCTGCAGTAGGTGAAACCCAGCAAGAAATCACATTTCTGTTCGCTTGGCAGGCTTGAACCGCACCCAAGAATTTCCTCTCAAATGCGCTTGCAAACATGAAAGCGATGGTCGTAGCTGGAGAAACGACCATAGCCAGTTGTCATAAAGTAGAGGACACGTTGGTGAACAAAGTGGGTGGTGGATGGTGCTTCGAAAAACGATGCACCAACAGGGCGACCTCACCTCCCCTGCAGCGTTTCGCGTTTCGCTTTTTCTAAGCCAAGCCATGATGTGCCAGCCAAGCATCGTGAGCCTGGACCAAGCTTTGATCACCAGCTGGGCTGGGAGCTGAGTTATAGGTCCCTGGGGTTGATGAGTCCGGGTATACCCGCTTGAACCACCCAAGAAGAAGCGACTTGGCAGGCTGCAGATCTAGGAGCCCCAATGCTGGGAGTACTGCGTGCGGGTATTCCCCTGTTCTTGAATGATCTACCAAGAGGGTCCAGTGAAAATCACCTAACAATATATGTAGCGGAGTGAGTGCGGCGCCTCTGTCACACGACGCCTACCCCAATGCCACATGAGTCATCGGATGTCCAGCCGTGTTGGATTACGTCAGATAATGTCAGATACACAAATGTTTTTTGACAACACGAAACAATCAAAAACCAAGGAAGCTCAAGAGACAAACAAGATGAAACATTAAAGCTAAAGAACAACACAACCAACTGATATATTGAAATGACAAAAGACACAAAACCTAGAAACAAAAACACAAACACTAACACTTCCTACCAATCTATAGATGGGCTTGGACCCCCTGTTGATTGGCTGTAAGGATTTAACATGGAAAGAACATGAAAGCATCATAGTCACGCCTGCGGCTATCAATATAATGCTCACGGTCGATATTGGCACACAACCACCTCAGCAATCTGCCAAACTTGGGACAGTCTGTCTCAGAATCGCCGGATCAAGCACCACAAAACATCACAAACATCTTTCATGAAGTCATAGTAAGTTCCTAGCACTGTCAGTTGATTCCCACTTATTGACCTATTCGGTGGTTTCGGTGGTTTCCCTGGCCCTTCCATGAGGGAAGATCCATTGATGAACCATTGGTTGCCATCAGCTTACCACCACTCTTGGCACCTTCCTCAACACCGGCCTCGCCTGCACAAACTGAAACACCCGCGTGGCCACGGCTGCGGTGTCGGGGTTCCTACACAAGCGGTCAAGGCGCGATGATCCAACAGGCACCAGGTGAACGGCACTGGTTGTTCCTATCCACACACGGCGGTATATGGGGGTTGACTACTCCTATGATCTTCAAATATCTACACTCTGGTAAACTAACATAGCTGGCTGGAGAATCACCATTTTTCTAGGGAAACCCTGAGAAATCAACTATAACTGGTGGATTTTCCATTGCTATGTTAGTTTAGCAAAGGGTAAGACATAAAGGTATATGGCTATGATTTGATATGGCTATAAGTCAAGCAGTTCACCAACCAATTTCATGGGGGATACCAACAATTTTATAGGGAAAACAGCCTGGTTAATGATAGGGGAACCACGGGTACAGGGTGAACTGACCCACAGCCATATGGGGTTTCTAAAAATCGGGGACTCCCCAGTTACTATCATATAGCCCCCGATTTTGAACCGGGGTATCATCTAAGATTAAGCATTTATAGTAACCAACTACAGCTTTGGAATTCCCAATGGCTTGAGAAGCCACCAAATATCCATGGCAAATAGTACTTGACTAGTTAATTCATTATAACTATATTGGTTAATAGTGGCTATAGTTCATAGTTGATTACAGTATGGGTATTGCTGGCTTCTTCCCTAGTCGCCAGGCAGAACAGCAACTGAGGTGTCAGGTCCTCAATCACTGCCCAGCTCTTCTTGGTTGGTTGCCTAGCCGTACTTTAGATCCCAAAGACCGTCATCATTCACTTCTGTAAATTATATCACTGACGGTTATCCGGATCCTTATCAACCAACATTGCAAACCATCAAATAAGGATATACAGTATGATATACTGTAATCACCTTAACAGCCTTGACCAAAACACGAGGTCACCTTTCCTCAATCACCTTCAAATCACAAACCATTTCTTCCAGTCGTTGCACAATACTCACAGCTGGAGCCATCCTGGCTGTATTGTTTGGCAAAATCCAGACTGATTCCTGCTTGTTGACTGGTGAAATGTGGTGGATCATCATCATGTCCATGGCGGTAATCAGCATGGACATCAAAACCGCTCCAAAAAAATCATGAAAAAACAAATGATTCACCTTTAGGTTACTAATGAACATGATTCACCAAGGTTACCAAACCACAATCATTCATTCCATTAGCAAGCATTTCAAAGAATACTGTTTGTTAATGAAGATGATTCGCCAAGGTTCCATCAATTAACCATCATTAAACTGTTTCATTCCATTAACCATCATTAATTCCAACGATTCGCCACCGTTTATAATGGATACCATTTGGTCAGGGCACTCCTCGTAGCTCCTGGCCTCGCTCCCAAGCTAGCCAGCACCGGGCTGCCGCACTTGTCGGGATGCCATTGAAGCCGGATGGCCTTCAAAGCCTTCGCTGAGTTGGGGAAGACTCCGACACAGTTCAGATCCGCACTGTGGTGGATCTCTGGAGCACGGTTGTGAGTAGTAATAGTAGGAGTGATAAGAATAATAATGGTACTAATACTAATGATAACAATGATAATAATAGTAATAGTAACTAAGAATTAAATCTATATAACTTGGAAGTTATGATTTACTCAGAAACCCTCTGGTAAACTAACATGGCTGGCTGGCAAATCCACCATTTTGTTAGAAGTGTTTTCTGATTCGGAACAGGCTATTACTTGATAGTACTAGGATGCATTTCACATTACCAATACGGTATCTTCGAGGAATACCACCAACCATCATAACCATCAGTGCGGGTCATCATGAATTAAGGGAAAATATGATGGTGATAACTTAAACATACTCCAGATTACTTCGTCCATGCTTTGTTTCAAGGAATAGAACCCATCAGCTCATACGGCATCTCTAGCCAATTGAGAGTCAAGACCTGAAGGCGTGGTGTCTGATCTACTGTATCTGATTCCAGCTCCACAGGTCATTCATTAAGGACTGGCTCGTCTCGACTGATAATAAATACTCATCACTTATCAAGGTGATCTGGACCAAGCGCTTTCATAATCAGACAACCAGCCAAGTTTGAAATCCTCTTTGATAATGATCAGCCTGAGATGTACAAAACTGCTCAACTGAAAAGCCGGCTAGGGCCGCTAATCACCAGCTACAGTGAACCCAAGTAAATCAACATAGCCAGGTTTCAGCTCCAAACCAGCAGCAAAATCAACCAGCTGGGTTCTGTTCACCAGGTACATCACCTGCTAAACACCGAAACCAACGGGGTAGGATGGATAGGCAAGCGCAGCACCGCCGCCAGCGCGCCTTCTTCTGCTTTGAGAAGGGCTGTTCCAGCAAGCCCGACATATCCTTTGCCACCTGGCCATGTCATGTCACCTGCCTTGGGATTCCAGTCTATGATGCTGAAGGTTAACAATGGTCAGTAACGGTTCAGAAGGGCTGATTGAGCAACATTGTTCTTTAACCAACTCTGAACAACGGTTCATTACCTGATCAGGGATTCCAGTCCTCTACCAGGTGCAGCTGGGAAGTCTATGGCAGGTATGAGGAGCCACGTCACTCGATGTGATTGTTGAACTCTGGTTAACTATGACATGCCAGTGTTGGGTTGAAATCATAGATTGTGTTAGGGTTGAATTGGTCTGAATCCTGACCATTTAAGCCTGTGGAAACGACGCCTGAATACAATTGTAAATGCTCATGATGTTGCTAATGAACCAGGCCAAAGATTAAGCAATATGTACCTATTTGCGGATCTATATCTTTGCAAGACATATCAAAACATAAACATGTAGAAATAGCCATGTACATATACATGTATATGGATGTATATACATATATTTACATATACATATGTATCGACGACCATGAACCAGCCCAGTTGATCATGATAAGCCACCATTGTCGCCACCCTAGCGGAGCAACCCAAGCAGTCCTGGTCTCACCCAACATCCGATCGGCGTGACGGCGCAACGCACCTGCGTTTCTCCAGAGACCACTTGCAGGTCCTCTTCCGAAGCGTCTGGACCTGGTGGGCGTTGATCAGTGCTGAACCTGGTGAAAAGTGGTGGATAGGAATCTGCTTGGTGGTGCTCAACACCCCTATGAAAAATGGAAAATATGAGTTTTCCAGCCATTTGTTAATGATTAATAGGGAAAATAAAAATGTTTGAAACCACCATGTTCACCATGTTCCCTCTGCGCGCGTGCTCAAGAGCTGGAGCGACGCGCGTGTCCACCTGTCATCATCCCAGGCTCGCCGCCTCGGGAAGCTGCATCTGCTGGCACTTTGTGGCCGCAGGAAGAAACCTAAGCTCAGCCGCCCCTTTCAAGCAAGGCTTGCGAAGTTGTCGTAACAGCCAGCTATCTGAGGACTGCAGGCCATGTCCGTCCCATTCAACTGCAATGCAGGGCACAAAACTCTGGATGGCCTCCCCCGCACCCTTGAGAGTCTCCAAAGCAGCTGTCTGGTTCGTACTCTTCAAAAACACTTTCATCATCCTGCGAAACCATTTCAGTCTCGCAGCAAACAAAAACTTCTCCACTTCCAGGTAAGGCCGTGTTGTCTGGTCTAACCACTTCTTTCCACACTTCAGCGGTCCGACATGGCCCCATGTGAGTTGAAAGTCGACGTACAAGTGCGCACATGTAATCCACTGAACCGTGCCAGCTCGAACAGGGTCGGTACGGAATTGCCACCACAACCGCACCTTCTGCATCAATCCAGCTCCATATTCGTGAAGTAAACTGTGCGGGATAGAACCATCCCAGCCATTCCGGTCAAAGATCGCTGGGAAGTCACGTTTGGTCCGAGGTTCTTGCACTGCCACTGCATCCAAGGTCTGCTCAGCAGCTGCACCCACGTGCAGGTGGGCAGCAGCAACATGCAAAGCCACCACTTCGCCATGCAGCAGCTTCGCCTGGTTCACCATGGCGACATGGTCCGTCCACAGCTGCCAGAACTCCGGAGCACGTTGCAGGTTAACTGCCTTAGCCACTCGATCCACTGCAGCGTTGTGCCAGAGTTCCCAATAATCCAGCAACGAAACCGCAGTGCTCACGTCTCTGTGTGCTTTCGTCTTGCGAAGGCGAACATGGTCATGCGGAAGAACCTGAAGAGATCCCTCAATCCAGGTCCACAAGTCTGAATTGTGCTTGCTTGGTTTAGGTCGCACCCCACCTGCGAGGACCAACGTCAACTTCTGAACCACGCCTTGACAGTCACAGAAGATGCAAACCCTGGCTTGCACAACTGCTGCATGGTGCAGCACAAAACCAATGGCATACAATTCGGCTCTGTAAGCAGTTTGGCAAATGCCTTGCAGCACCGCAGCTCCCAAGATACCCTTATGCTGACCACGCCAGGCACCCGTGTATGGGGAAGCCAACAAGGCCCCCCAGGCTGCAAACCGTTGTTCTGGCAGGTGTTGATTGTAACATGAACCATCTGTAAAAACAAAGTTCCAACCGATTTGAAACCACCAGCCAGGAATGACACTGTATACACATAAGGCTTTAGATTTACCATCTTTGAAGTACAATTAGTATGAATTAGTCAACCCTGATGGACACCGTATTTCCTTCGCATCATGAAACTACATGATGACATGATGAAACGCTTTGACAAAACACTAGATGCTACGAGTTTACCCCAGTACGAATGGGGAAACCCTACAGTACACTCATGCTGAAGCTATCAGTCATCGCCCACGTCGCCATTTCCGGACTCGACCTGCTTCGAAAGGCTCTGGCCTGGATGCGTTTCATCCCGTGCTGTCCCGAATGTCCTGGATGTTTGTGTGGTTCATCATGATGATTATAATTATAATGGTCAATAGTAATTCATAGTTTATGTTTGTGTGGTACATCACCTATTCAATAGATGTAAATGGTGTCCAATAGTTGTCAATAGTGGTTAATTGAACGGTTAATGATGGCTAGTGATTTGTCAATGACGAGTTCATGATGTTTTGCTGCTTCATGATGGTTCATGATAGTCAATCATGGCCAATAATGATTGAATGTGGTACATAATCATGGGTAATTAATCATGCAGAAATGATGGCTAGTTATAGTTGATAGGAGCTGCATGTCCAAATGTATGTACACATATATGTATGTGTAGGCAAAGACAAACATACAGAATAGATATAGTGGACACCACGTTATCTTCAAATATAAAATGAAAAATGTAAAAATACATTTGAACAAGTGAATCACATGTAAACCTTTGCAACATACGTGTACATATGTGATATATGCATACATCTGCTAATATGCATGTAAGTACATATATTAAATATAAATATATATATATATACACATACGTGTGCCATGTACAGTATATGCAACACAAGCTAAGGGATACTTCCACCAGATACGAACATATTCATATTCATATTTGCTCGGGAAACCAGCGGCTGTGACTGTGGCGGTACCGCCATTTCAACAAAACTTCCATTAGTGTTCATACGGCCATGTCTAATTGCAAACAACGCATACGTCAATGTAGATATGACATCATATGACATATATGGTTATATAAAAGAATGCGCTTCCCAAT